>WJEZ01002175.1:0-14339 GCA_009869925.1 Thalassaphorura encarpata | reverse complement strand
AATTATAGAAACTATATCACTAAATTATCCATAGTTGGAGTTTAATTGTTTATCAAAAATATTCACTGGATAAAAATATACACAATTTAACGACACTACTCTGATTTTGGATAGATCTATGTTCCAGCTTATTTTCTTTTAAAGCTATTACGTTATTAAAAGGGTAGTTTTATTCACAGACACTGACCGTACTTCTGGGAGGAGGCTGTGGGGCCGGTGGTTGTTCATCTCTGTCCTTTTTACTTTTTGTCCGTGATTTGAATGACACATCGTTAGGGTTCGGATTTGCCGATATAGGTGGATTTAGAGGAGGTTTCTTAGTCAAGAAGGGAGACATCGGAGGACTAATCCCTGGTGGACATTCGGTAATCAACGATGGCTTTTTCAAGGGTCTTGGCGGTGGTGTATCCATACATTTAATGCTGGAATTATCTTCAGGTTTTGATTCGGCTTGACTTTGGTTAGGTGTAACGTAGGGCATGGGTACAAATCTTGAATCAAGTGGATTTCTCCAAAATGTGGCTGCTTGCCCTTTCGCTTTCTCACAGTCATTATCGGAAGGGACTATGTCTGGACTTGAACAGACACTCTGCACGCTCGCACCTGAAAGGTAAAAATGATGTTTTGACTACGAAAATACATAGTATGAAACTATAAAAAAATTAATAAATTCAATGCAATTAACTTACCCTTTTCATTGGATCCCTCATCTTGTAAGATAACCGTAGTAAGAACCGGGGAGTCTGTTGTAGAATGTTTTTTTCTACCTAAAAAATTTTGTAATTTTTAATTCCATATTCAGTTGCTTAAAACTTTGTAATCAAAAATAATCTCATTTTATCGGATACGAATACTTATTCACTTACTTCCAGGAATAAACTTAAGAAATCGATCTAACGGGCTAAAATTCTTGTTGTTCCGTCTCATCCTCTCTTGAATTTTTTTATAATGCTCTCGGGTGTCATTAAGTTCTTTCTGTCTGTCCATAAAATCTCGTTGGACATCAGTCCTAGTTTTCCAGTTTTCAAATAGTAGCTCAAGTTCTCGCATACTATATACGTTGTTCCTGAATCCATTCATCAATTCTACCAGTTCTTCCTCTGTCGGATCCAGGATGACTTGTTTTGAATTGCCAACAGGGGGTGAAGCTGGTACTGGTTTGTCGGGAAGTTGCTCGGATATATCGGGAACTGAAATACGTTGAAATCCACTATTGACGACCGGTTCTTCAAGAATACTGACGTCAGGTTCACTGATGCTAATTCTTTCATTACGTGAAGGATCGACCAGAATATAACCATCCTGGTCACTTGATATTGTACTGCCAGTTTTCTTTGTGAGCACTGGGCCCTTTCCTATTCGTTTTTCAGGCAGTACTGGTTTAGGGTCTGTTGGAGGAATACAATAATCTGCTCCAAGTGGACGAGGGGTATCGTAGTAAGCCATTTCAGTTTGGACTATTGTATTCGCCTCGAATAAAAACACAGGCGTTGGAGGAATATCGTAAGACTGGATATCGACCGTCTGCAAACTTTCCCTCTCAATTGTTACCATTGGTACAACTGAAGACTTTGAAGAATCCTGACATTCCGCTGCTGGGGCATTGGACTCAGAAACGTCAGAAACAACATTTTTCAATTCTGAATCATTGTAGTTTAGTGAGGAAACATTCGAATTCCCGGCGGTTGTATTAGTTTCGGAAGAATTATTGTCATCATTAGAATTTACTTCGACGTTTGAATAAACAACCTTATCTTCTGCTAAAACTTGGCTGTCATTTGAAACCGAAACTTCGTTTAGATTAGCACCTGCTTCATCGCTGTGACGCTCGTACAAATCCTTGACAAATTGAAATGCTCTATAGGAGACTGAAACTTCCTGATAATCTTTGATCATTTGTGCAATTGAAGTCTTGAAACCTCTAGCATTTGCAATGGTTAAGGGCGAGTCCCCTCGATCATTTAACACACTACACTGTTCTAATCCATCTCCCACTTCTAACAAGGTCAGAACAGTTTGCTCTAACCCATAGTATGCTGCGAAATGCAGCATCGTCGGGAATTCGTCACCTGAAAAAGTCACAAATTAAAACAAAAGGATTTCAGATTCACCCCTTTACACTACCTGAAAATTTCCCTTTAACCCTGGAGGAAAAAAAGTTCCATATACCACGATTGTTGGGCTTAATAAATTAAGAATTTACCTTTACAGATCAAGGAATCGTTCATAAGTTCAACAGCTGGATTTAGCGAACAATCGTTATTCGAACGTAAGTCACTCGATAACACCTGGGATATGTGTTCGTCTAGCATTTTACGGAATCCAGGGAGAGCCTACAATAAGTCAACTATAAGTCAACTTTACACAACTGAATCGGTTAGGACCAAGACTTCAGCAATTTTTCAGTCTTACATGAACCATTCGCTCAATAACATCTTCTTCCATTTGTTTCCCCTGGTATTCACATTTAATTAACTTTGTTCCAAGCTTCTTGTCATTTATGAATAGAGTTATTTCTATCAGAGCAGTCCGTTCAGCGCACAGAGCATCTGCAGGAAGAATATAGTATTGTATTCAAAATTATTTTGACATGGAAAAACTAGTGTAAATTAATTGATTGTAATGTGGAACCTGGAATTTTGATTATAGCAGTGTACGGATTCGTAGACATAATTTCATTTATGTGTTCAGTTTCTTTTCCTCTGGTAAGTTCAACGCGTAGGAGATCTGTTGATTCAATCGGTTTCTTGAACATGACCATAACTTTTGGTTGCTCCTTAGTCACCTTTTTCGGAAAGACCGAGAAATGGCTCAGATTACTGATTTCCGCATTATAGATTCGTGTAATTTGATCTGTGAATGCTTTGCAAAATTCCGCATCAAGTTTACTGGTTGCTCGGAGTTCCACACTGTGCCATTCACGAAATCGGGACAACACTAGAAAACAGCCGTATTTTGCTTTACTTCATAATTCTTGGGAAAATTGTACTTATTATAAGTACTTATTAGAATTAGCTACTTAGCTTCTTAGCGTATTCTTCCAGTGTGTTAGAGGAATAAATATTTGAAAGAAAAATGTTCCCGTTTTTTAATCTTATATGATCAAAAGTTACTGGAATCCACGGTTACTTTTGATACACCCTATATTTTAGATAGCACATCTTTCGTTAAACAATAATTAAATAGATACGATTTGTATGTTAATCACTAATTTTCGATCGATATGAATTAATCTAAGCAGCACAATCGGGAAAATAAGTCGTATTCTTTTTTAATTACATAGCCTGTCCAACAGTGAGACCAAATCTCAGCAAGATTAGTTTCATCGGTAAAACGGATTTTCATAATGTTCACACGAAAGATTGAAAGGGAAGTATAAATAACCCCCTCGAAAAGGGAATTCTGAAACCAAAAGATCTACTTAGGTTTCACAGGCCTGAAAAACTGCTCTGCTATTAACGGTTGAAAAGGGTAAGAAATAGTATTCCTGAATAACGAAAGTAAAAGTGAGAAAGGAGGGGTAGTCTTAATTGAAGGAAATGAAATGAATGAAAGCTTTCAACAAACCATTCTGATATCCTTCAATAATATCCTTGGACGATAAGCTCACGAGTACAGCAATTACTCTGTTCGGACGTAGAATTCTATTTAAGGGTGATATCTTCTTTCTCAAACTAGCTTCATGTCTCAGCCGATCCAAGAAATGGTTTGAGATAATCACAATTTGTACTTTTGATCGGTGAACTTCTGCAGCTACGTCATGCTTATCCATTTCTTTCAGGTCGTAGGACTGTAATCTAATTCATAATACGATTTTCAAAGCAATACTAATATTTTTTTAAATAAAGTTTTCAAAATTGGTTTACCTTAGTTCTAACTTGTGATGACCTTTTGCACTCTCATTCTTCAAAAATAGTCCTTTGAGTTGACCCTCGGCTCTTTGAGAAAAGAAACATTCATGGCACGACACAAACGCAACCTCCATGGTGGACTTTCCTGTAAGAATTAATTAGTCTCTCTCATTAGCAAGAAGAACATCCACAAAGTTAGATAAGACAGAGGGAGGAACGAGCTTATGTTTCTTTTGAGATTTCCATTCAGCAACACTCCAACTGCCTAGATGGTAACGCTGGGCTTCACCAGGTCAGCGAAGAGAAGTCAGGAGTAATTAAGGATGCTAAGGTAGATAAATTGAAGAGATAATTGAGTGACGGGTGTCAAAAATCCCCCTTTTACACAAAAACAACCAAAGCAGGCAAACTTTTGGTAGAACTAATACAAAGTTTATCATGTAGTTGGAAATCTGCCAATGTCAAGAAGGAAAACCGCAGAATTTGTCATAAATTGTTTCCGAGGCTCATTTCGTAGTGTAAATGAAAACCAAATTGGAAACTCCGAAACATTAGTCATATCATATTCACGGCAAGTTTATTGCCTTTAAGCATATAATTCTCGTCAATCTAAACATTGAGATTTAAATAATCTTCAATTCGCATGAGTATGCCTTCATCTCTTTGCAACGAAGGGGAAAAGTGTACTCGCATCGGCTCACTGACGGAACGGAGAAGAGCAAAGAGCATTTCCAATACAAACACAGCTTCCCATAATTCAGAAAATAAAGGGTGAACCTCTGTAACCCGAAGAACGATGTACTTTGCCTAATGACATACGTGTGCTAGTTATGAAAAATTGTCATATTAAAGCTTCCGTTTATCTGAAATTCATTCAATCTCGAGTGCTTCACAACATGCCACTCATTTGAAAAATTTACCATTATGTGTATTATATACATTTACAATCATTCCTATCACTGCTTTATGCGTAGGCAGTTCATTCAAAAACCTTTGGGAAAGTTAACCGATAATGGAATAGACGTTAAATAAGTCTAACATCAACATGACCGCCAATATGCATGTCAAGAATTGTGAAATCATTTTAAATAAGACACTGTCGGGCTATCTCAAATGTTTAATTGGTCCGAGTTGTCTAATATTTTAGAATGACTAAACCAACTGTCATTTCAAGCCCTATCCACCATTTTCACTCGCTCTCTGGGGCAAAAAAAAAACATTACTATGAGGAAGGCAACGTCAACCTCAAGTATATTTTTCATCGCAATATTGTGAATACTTCCTGTCCATTCATATTGCATTGAAACTTTAAACAAATAATAACGCTTACAATGTGTCCGGGTAGGAACTCGCCATTTTAAAAATCAGAGAGGAAATCATAGACCTGTTCTATTGCTCTCAATAAAAAATTAATTTAAGCAGAATTCTGAGGCAGTGAGGCAGGGTTTGATGGGCAAGACGAATGTTATCATAAAATAAATGTTCTCGTTTTCCGCATCCCCTCTAATAAAACAAATCGTACTTCCATCTCCATACCAGAATCCCAGTTGCAGAGCATTTTCCATTTCCGGCCAAAAAAAACCGAACCCGAGTTGGCTGAAAAAATTCAGGGAGACTTTTCATTTGGAGAGATGAGGTTCACTAGAAAAACTCAGCAAAACCTATTGGGTTTACGGTTTACACAAACAGCAGGAGCACTGTGAGGTTATTTGTATTTCCCAACTTTCAACATCGCTCTTCCTGTCGGAACATACATCGCATAGCTAATTTTCACAAGGAAGGAAGTAAAAATAAGCAAATCGTAGAAGTTCTGTTCATGAAATTGTGGCAAGCGGCCAACAACTTTAAGTCATTGGTCAGATTACAGAAAATACAACCGTCATAAAATCCCAAAAAAATTACTACAGCCAAGTAAATTACTACGCAAACTTTGAATAAAATGTTATCAAAATAAGTTACGCTAATATGTGCTCAAAAAGTAAAATATTATTGATTGCTTCTATAGGACATGATGACCCGACCCTGACCCAGCTTGTCCCACTTTGAGCAAGACTCTAACCACTCAGAGATACTTCCCATTCTCAATTTCTCTAATGCCCAAACAAAAAAATATGAAATGAGGTAGCTTGTCTCAAACCATTTGAAGGGAAACTTTCCTAAACTAGTAGCAGTAACTCTGAGGATCGCCATACAAAGTAAACCCGGATCGGTCGAACTGACCAAATCGGAACTCGGACTTACTGGGATTTCCTTTTGAGAGATGGAATAGTACCCCATTACTCTCTTTAACGTCAAAGCTTCATAACCCAGTTTTAAAACAATAAAGTTTATTGTTCTGAAGGAAGAACTAAGTAAAAGAATGAACAAATTGTCATTGCATGCAAGCCTTTTCTTACTTCAAATCTACGCTTCAAGTATTACTTTCTTACACTGTTTGTCCTACTGGTTATCCGTTTGGTTCAGAGACTCAATTTTAGAATTTCAATTGACCTGTGCCTAGAGGTAATATGTATTCAGGGCTTTGGTTTTGTGTAGTTAGTTGAGAGGAATAATACGAGCCATCGCTTTATATTGAGTCGTTAGAAGCTATATTGGAATGGACAAGTAATCTCAGACGAAAAACATCGAACTAAATTGAACTTGATACTGCCTTTTGATAGGCCAGATCTGTGAAGTTTATTTTCTTGAAGAAATATCATAAATATAATGGTCTGAAATTAATGGAGACAATTCAACAGGTTTTTACCACCAGAAATTGTAAGTTAAAATAACATCTCAATTTAAAAAAGAGCAAGGCAGATCTTACATCACTCACACAAAAGACTTGGAGAGATCAACAGAACATATTCTCAACTGTAAATGTGTACTTCATACACATAACACTGTAACGTAGCACTTGTACTTCCGTTCCTGTTTTCTCAGTACCAGGAGAAGGACACATGTGGCCGACCCTTGAGAGGGTTAAGCCTGGTGAGATGGTGAGAAACGCGTGCCCTAAAATCCACCATGTGTTTGTCGTCCTTTGCTCAAGTAATCATAAATATGTATGTCTAACATTTTTATATTCTCAACTCTCATCTTTGATTTTGATCTCGCTCGTATTATGACAGTAAGTTTTGGCCGTGATTTCTTTGTCGTACAAGAGTCTTAAGTTGAGGATGCCTTTTGGACTTTAGCATTTGAGAAAAAGAAAGAGTAGGTTTCTAAAAAAAAGTATGAATTACCAAGAAACAAACGGTGAGTCATTGTCTTAAAAATATGAGAAGGAAATAGAACATGTGTTATCTACCCTTTCTAACAAGTTTTGTTGAAAAAATACCAGGAGCCAGATCAGTGTACGACTCTACAAAAGAGTAAGCTAAGGAATGAATGGATAACTTACGGCTTGAGCTTGAGAATGGAGTTTTTGGTGTCTTAACGGATGGGGCGCAAAGTGAGCAGTAGGGTAGGAGTTCACATTCTGAACCAGACGATAGAATCCGACGCGAGGAGGGTAATCTTTTATTTTGGTTCGGGTTTTCTTGAGAAGCCGTAGACCCAGATGCAATTAATGTGGAGGTCGAGTCATTTGAACTTTGATGTTGAAGATCCCGACCAGAACTATGACTTTGGAAAGAATTCCGCATTAATCCAAAATCTCCTAAGTCAGAGGATGGTGCTCCATTGTCAACCGAATGAATATTGGCTTCGCTTGATTCGTAAGTCGTCAAAGGTTTATCCGAGAACATGTTTCCTCTTCTGACGAAGGTCCCTTTTGTTTCGATTGGAACTAAATATCCATCACCTTTGTTTGCGTTCCAATTAGCGCTTGATGAATACATGGATGACGATGCAATAGAGTGCCTCCGTGGATTGGGAAATGTTGAAAAGTTAGTATTATAATATAACGAAGGTGTTTCATCACTACACACACTACGTCCGAAATTCGTGGCCATTTCGTCGAAGTATGTAGGGTTTTCTACGGAAGCAAGACAACATAAAAAATTAATGAAAATTATTTGACATACTTGTATTTCCAGAATCTAGAGCTAACAAAATTATACTAACGTTGCGTAGAAGTATGCATTCCTCTCGGGAGACTGGCCGCGTCGTATGAAACTGAAACGTTTACGTATTTATCCACCAACCACGCGAGTTGAAATTAATAGATTTGAACAACGAACATACAAAAAATGAGTTCACTTCACGAGCACTTGTTGGGTACGTTGTACTAAATAATCTGTAATTCAAACTTTTCCGATGGGTTTTCTTTGTAAAAAAATGTTTAAACTTCATGTGTAACTCAACCTAACCACCGAACACTCCGAGATCTTTAGCAGTACTGCGAGACTGCAAGAGTTTGACTGGAATTGTGTCTGGGAAAGGAAAGGCATGAATGGCATCTCAAAATCTCGAGTCTCTCTTCCATACATGTGCGCTCAGAGTTTATTTCGTCTTTAGACTCTAGTCTCATGCTACTGATTGCGACGGAACACAACACATGCAACAGCTGAACAAAGTACCAACCAAAACATCAGTCGGCAATTGCATCAGGGGAAAAATTAGAGTATAGCGAGCAGATAGCGATAGGCCAACAGTTCAGCTAGTATGAATTGAATTGTAATAATAGTAAGCAGCAGTTTTCGGTATAATTTGGACCAAATCTAGAATTCGCTCGGATCTTTCTTTCTTCTTAAGTCATTAGTTAGTTAATACTTTTATTCAATGGTCAATCTTTTCGGAATAACTATTTGCCGTGACTATGGCCATAGTAGAAATTAATGGATAGAAAAAGCCAAGACCAACCATGTGAATATTCATTTTATCGTCTAAATATTAATTTCTCTTAACTGTCCTAACTCTGAGTTTGACTGACTGAGTCTCCTCGTCCACCCAGCACATCTTTGTTTAGTTATAATTATGTTAGTAAAGTATCCTGTTTTGCACGGGTGACGTTAACGTAAACATGAATTCAGAAGCGCGAGTGTTATGATTTTCATGCTTTTAGGTTCTGGTTGGATATGTGTTAAGTGATAACTAACGATAAATGATATATTATTACGTATTTTACATGTTATTGCATTGTACCAAATACACCTACGACTCTTTGCCCATTATACAAGCTCCTGATCATTTTATGAATTGGCAAAGCTCGGCACTAATATTACAGTGCAGGCTGGATTAAAAAATAGTCGCCTTGTGCTCTAAACGCTCGTCCATACATACTATGTCCAAAACCAAACCAACTGGAGATATGAACAAGTTTCGTCAAATTTTTAAGAGTGCAAAACACATTGTGATTTTGACAGGAGCAGGGGTTTCAGCTGAATCCGGAGTGCCAACTTTTCGTGGAGAGGGGGGATTCTGGAGGAAATATCAAGCTCCAAATCTGGCTACAGTAGAAGCGTTTCACAAGAACCCATCCCTTGTTTGGGAGTTTTATCATTACCGGCGTGAATTAGTTCTTACGAAACAACCAAATAAAGTATGTATGCAGTGACAGCGATAGTGGCTTTATGTTGCCCTTTATAATCGTTTTGTCTGTTGTTTTTTAGGCACATATTGCTATAGCTGAATGTGAGAAACGCTTAAAGAAAGAAGGAAAATCTGTAGTGGTTATTACACAGAATATTGACGAATTACACAAGAGAGCAGGCACTGAGAATATTATTGAACTTCATGGATCACTTTTTAAAACCAAGTGCTTGGATTGCAAAACAGTCGTACCTAATCATAACAGTCCAGTATGTCCTGCTCTGAAAGATAAAGGGTACAATTAGGAAATTTTTAATTGAGTTGTGATTGCACTGAGCTAATAAACCAAATAATTACGTTAATAAATTAATTCTAGTGCCCCCGATCCTAATATAACTGATGCTAAAATTCCAATAGAAAATCTCCCACGATGCAACAAACCTGGTTGTGGTGGTTTGCTTCGACCATTTGTAGTTTGGTTTGGTGAGTCCTTAAATCCGGAAGATCTAAATCAAGCCGGTATGTGAAAAAACTTATAATGTCATACATTTTTTTGGGATTCCTTAACCCTAACGTTGTACTTTCAATAATAAATTGTTTTAATGCTATAGATGAAGAACTCAACAAATGTGACCTATGTCTTGTTGTGGGAACTTCGTCAGTAGTTTATCCAGCTGCTATGTTTGCACCACAAGTTGCACAGAGGGGTATACCAGTAGCAGAATTTAACCTCGAATCTACACCGGCTACGAATTCGTTTTCGTAAGAAAGTGTAAATTTTAGAGCAGTGAGCTTTACATATATTAAAACTTCTACATCTTTTATAGCTATCACTTTGAGGGCCCTTGTGGGGAAACACTTCCACAAGCACTTGCTGACTGAAGGTATCTTTCGGTTAATCAACATGCAATACATACATGTATTATGTGAAATCGTCCGACTGGAGTTTATTACGAATAAATGTGTGGGGGGGGGTATATAAATAAAAAAACTTTAAAACAGTCAAAGCAGAGCAGCTTTTTGTCGGTCTTATTGCATTCATTAAGTCCACACATGTGATTACATATGGATCCACATAAAGTGATTTTTCCGTAACAGTCGCGGTTGCCTGTATATTACTGGGCACAACAATAGCCAAAATAGGAAAGAATTAATTTGCTAAATTAGAACGAAATTCTTCTACACGACTGGCCAAAGACAAACATTAGACGGAAAGTTCTCAAATCCGAAAATCTCCATTTGTTTGATCAGCACCATCTGCAAGTTTTGCTTTGTGGGTTGAAAATGCATTTTGGCTTTTGTTCAAGGGTTGATTTCACTACGGGCGGGAATTCCAGTTGAACTTCTTGAAAGATTGTTCTATTTTAATTAATTCCTGAAATCAATTCTTCTGTTGGCTTTTTGGTAATTAGTGGGTTAGAATTCCATTTGTTATTTTCAAAGAGCATGTAAGTATAAGAGGGCAAGGAAATAAATCTTGCTTAAAATACAGTATAGGACTAAATTGAGAAATATTTTTATTTTGTTTTTCTAGAAATCCACGAAAACTCCCGAGAAGTCCTGTTGTAGGACGATTGAATATAAAAGATGGATAGTTATATGGCGTAAGAAACTTTTGAATCATTTTTGTAATTGAGCTGCAGAGTATGTAACATTTAGATTTTTGACTGACCTGATTTTCTTTTGCATGTGTTGTGTGTAGGGGCGACGAAATGCGGCGGAAGCCCAATACACTTTACGTTTGGGGAAATGCATCCACGATGAACTTGAATTCCTTAATTTTAACCAATATAACAAATTCGCCTTATTTTAAAGGTAAGCTGTGGGTATTTAACACTTATTGTTGCTAGCATGTAGGAAGACTGTTTTTCTGTCAGATCATTTATATTCAATTGGTCGTTAAAAGTACCACGATATCTTCAATCACCACTAATAAATAATCGTAGGGATTCATGAACAGTACAAACGAGCTAATTTTAATTTTCTATTTTCAGAACTCGCCGAACTCAAAACCTACCACGAGGTAGTTGATGAGATCTACTATAAGGTAAGGTAATTCCTTGAGACTATTTAAAATGTCGTGTAGTCAGTCGTCATTTGAGTAAGCCAATGAATTGAATTGAACTAACATGACTTTTTTGTTCTTGTAGTTAGTAGTAGTCCTGACATTTTATTTTTATGTTTGAAAAGGTGAGACATCTTGAGCCCTGGGAGAAAGGAAGCAGAAGAACAGCTGGTCAAACTGGTATGTGTGGTGGAGTTCGAGGTGTCGGAGCTGGAGGAATAATTTCTACCGCTTTCTGCCTCCTCTACAAATTATTTACCATGAAATTAACGAGGAAGCAAGTAATAGGACTCATGAATCACACGGATTCTCCTTACATCCGAGGGCTGGGCTTCATGTATGTAAGGTAAGTTTTTCTGAAAGCTTAACTTCAATTAATAAACACTTCCCTGTATAGCTTTTACTGTAAACTTGCAAAATTCGAATTTTTTTTACATTTTAATAATGTTGAACTGATTATGCGTAATTCTGTTAATATCTTAGGTTCACACAACCTCCGGCTGATCTATGGGAATGGTTTGAGCCATATATTGATGACGCCGAGGTAAGAGCAGGTGATTCGTAGATGGTAGATACTCCAAACTATATTGAATCAAAGACATTTGAATACTATAATATCATAGTATTATAGTATCATAGTCATAATCATAGTATATGATATTATAGTATTCAAATGTCTTTGTATTGAATATCGAATTGGCATTTTCGATTACAGTGTAACGACGAATCTGCGAAGACTAGTCCGCTAACGTTTGTCCATAATTTTGCATAGCACCTTCGAGGACTACGACTTGACGTTTAACTTTCTTTGCATTCAGTCATCTCTGTTTAAGCTTATTAAATGTACTTCTTGAAATATTCAATTTTTTCATTTGTCATTCTATGTAACCTATTTATATTTTAAAACCTATATATATTTATATGGTATTTTGCATTGCAGGATCTTGATGTTCGAGCTGGAGGTGGTCAAGTTATAACTATAGGCGAAATGGTTCGCCTTTTTATGACAAAACTTGACTGGTTTTCATCCTTGTTTCCTCGAATACCAGTACCTATTCAGGTGAGCCATTCGGAGACTGGGTAGTTCAGCACATATTTATTTTGTTTGAGGTGGTTATTGAACACCAATATTCTCTTGTTATCAAAAACTTTATTTAGCTTATTTATAACAGTTACAAAGTTGACCGAATAAAAAAGCTATTATCTATCTATTACTATTTTGTAAAATTCTGTATTTTGGTAGATTGGAATCGACAAGAAGTTGGCTGCATTGAAACATGCAACATCCATTGAAGCAACCCCACGCAAAACCGAAACAGCAGAAGAAATACCACGGACTCAACCAGTACAGCTACGTTCTGAGCTGCCCTCGGAATCTCGGAACGAGCCTGGTAGTAGCCGATCAAAAGCAATGTCCAGTTCTGCTAAAGTTAGATCTCGAAGTCCTTCAGATAAGCGAAGAGACAAAGATTACCATGAGCGAACATCTGGTGACAAAGATGCCGATTCTAAGAGTGGTCGGAAAAGGTCAAGGTCAAGATCACGAAGTCCAGGACGTAGTCATCACAGTTCGAAATCTCGCCACAGAGATAGAGATCATGGGTATCGTCGATAATGAACACATGATGACTGAATCATGAAATAATGACTTGATGAAAGCTTAAGCTTATTCGCTTTTGTGGAATTCTCTGTGTCTAGGAACATCTACTGGAACAATGTTATAAATGTAAAAGATATGCTTATAAGGAATTATTGTAATGTTTGCAATTATGCTTTTGCTAAGATATATTGGCAATTTAATAATTTGTCAATTCCAATTTGTAGTAGAGTCGAATTAATAAAATTTGTGTTAATTTTAATTGTTTTATAATTCCGTGTTGCTCTATTTTTCGGCGTTTAGGGAAAAACAAATTAATATATTCTTACATTTGAATAAAATCTATCTTAATTACAGATCAGACACCAGTATTAGTATGGCATATTGTTGTTTGCTCGTTCAGAACACGGTCAATCTGAACGACTTATTATCGGTGTTAGATAATACAACCTCCGGGGGATGTTTTATATCCATGTGATAGGGTTGGCTATGGCTAACTTTGTTAATATTTTCAATACTTAATCTTGCGCTATTATACCCTCCGGACTGTGATTTTCGGTCGGCAGTATAATTCTAGAACTGCAAGGAGACCCATCAAGTGTAACTTGCGTGTTTTAAAAAGTCGAGTCAAAACCATACTTAGAAGAATGTTCAGTCTTCAAAGGACCGAAAGAATCATTTTTCCGCTCTAACCTCGCCCTTTGTGTTAAAATGAGGCACCTACAATGCAATAACAAGAAAATATAATGGTCAGGTGGAGTGGAGGGTGGAATAGGAAAGGTAAGGTACAGAGGTACAGACGAGAGCACAAGTTGTACAGGTGGAGAAGGGATATGAGACGGGAGAAGTTTCGTTTAGGTTGGACAGGTCCCATCTCCCAAGTAAAAACACCAGGTGCTATGCTGTGCCCAACGAAGCCAAAGACCCAACCCGTTGGATTGGAATTGCTATTGCTCCAAAGCGACAACAAACGCTGTAAAGCAAATCCAACCGTTCTTTTAGCCCCTTCTTCTGACTCATCCAGCAACAATATATCAATACATGCTTATGTAATACACGACTGAGTTATAATAGAACGAGCGGGTTAAGGAATTCACTCCAAGTCAATCCACAATTTTGCGGGTGAGGCTTCCTCGTACGGACAGAGTGGGATTGGTAGGGCTAGAAAGAATAAACACAAATTGTGAATGACATTCTGATTTGCGGTGAGTTCCCAGACGCCAGTCCGAAAGACACTCAAAATTGAGAAAGGAGAAAGTTGGGCGACTTTGTCTGCACAGGGAAAATTGGGTAGTGAAAGGAAAACCCTGAGTTTCCTGGAAATCTCTCTGTTGTGTCTTGTGTGCTTAGTGTGTATCACGGTTCGGCCGAA
>WJEZ01002174.1:0-11227 GCA_009869925.1 Thalassaphorura encarpata | reverse complement strand
GTATTCGTTACACTTAAACTGAACGGGAAGGAAGAAGATGAATATTTAAGTTATTAAATGTATTTATGGAAATTATGACCTCATAATTAAACCAAACGTAGCGTTAGCGTAGGCATAAGATGATTAAATTCTAAAGGAAAGGATTTTGGTTTGGTTGTTTTGGCTTCATTTGTAGGTTAGAGTGTGGTGATGCGGAAACAAGGTAAAATATGGATCACCATTTGCCATGTGTAAGAATAAGAAAGATGAAGAACGCCTCTTACTTCCGCCAATCTTTTCCTCTTTGGCATGGCGTTGATGTACAAGGAATTTATCCACGATCACATTACATAATTTCAATTCTTCCTCCTGATCAATCCAAGCGTTGACCATCCTGAGGATACAAGGTAATTATTATTTGGGTGAGTGCAGAGCAGAGCAGCAGCTTCTTTTGGTGTTACATCATTTTATTATTATTATTACGTGGATGTCCGTGTCTTATGCATTGTTGCATGAAATCTAGGAACTAGTTCCTTGTACTACTAGTAAATGCAAAATGTTTATGACTTACCTTTGTCTGTGTGGATAACCCAAGCATTGGCGGCTTGGCATCGGCACTGACCAGTGCAGTGCGAGAAACTTGTTTACAATTTAATTTGACAACTTCAAATCAATTTGTTTGTTTGCAACTTTTTGAAGCTTAGCTGGCTAGAACTGCGACTGCAAAATGAAAAGGGCAAATGGGCAAACCTTATTTTTATACGCATAAGTATTTTTTTTTCAAATTATTTACAAGCAGACAACATATGATGAGATGGACTAATGTAGAATTTTCTATTTAAATTGTTCCATCATAAAAATACTAATAAATATGCGTAGACGAAATTGGTTTCTACAAAACAAGGGGTTCAAGGCCCACCAGTGCAATAATAATTAAATTGAAGTCATTGTCGAGGTGCGTTTTGAGCTGAAGGATAAAATTAAACAAAACATTATTCTGGCAGACTGCACCCATATTGATTACTAATTCAGGCTATATCAAGCACTTTAAAATAATTAGGTAATGTGTTTGCTGACTTAATTAATTATAGGCTAAGGTTAATTAGACAATACCCCTGCTGAGCTTTTATTCCCACGACAAGATGAAAATAAATAACATATGATACATGCCACATGAGACGCTAATAGCCTAAAAAATTATGCGAAATATATAAACACTACAAAAAGAAAAGAATGGTGTGGGACGAGTGGAAGTGGAAATACATATGCACTTGGAGTAAATAATAATATCTGATTGTTGCAACGGAATGTAATTTTGTTCACGTGGATGTGAAATGAGAACAAGTTGTCGAATTGTCAAACATGGCAGGAATCAACACGCAGGCAGATATTGGCAATCCTAATATCCAAAAGAGTTGGAACCAATTATCCAAATGTCATTATGCTTGCCAAATATTTTCGTGTTCTCCGCCTCGACGACAGACTTAAGCCTTGCTCATTGCTCAACGGAATTGCACAAAAATAACTAATTATCCCCTTCTATCCCTTATCTTCCTGACGTTGCGTTGGCTAAAGCAGTTTTCGTTAGATTAAAATTGTCGTGTTCAAAATATTAGTTGTACTTTTTCTAGTAATTTTACAAGGTTAAGGATTTAAAATATAACTACTTGGAGGAAAGGAAGGTAAAACTGCTTTAAGCATGGATGGCATGTGCTGATTATGACTTTAATGGGATTCGTGAGCATCACTGATTGTGCTAAAAATTCCTGTCCCTGTCCTCCCATATATTCTGTGTAAAATTTTGCGGACTAATGGTCTTTTTTTTAAGTTGGCTGATTCCGTTCATAGTCATTACCTCACATCTCCTCCCCACATTAATTCTGCTAATGACCTTCATGGATGCAAGGAAGGTAAGTGAGCTGGTCTCCTATATTTTGAGCTTTCAAAGTTTTGTATTAATTCTACACAAAACTGCATATAAAAAACTCTTTAGCCTTTTTTCCACTGAACTTCAAAGCTACCCTAACTAGTTGGAGATTGCGTAACAACAAATTCCTTTTGGCAGACTAGCCCAGGTGAGCCCAAGCTAATGAAATATATTCGTTCTTTAAAATCCAAGCGTTACCTATGTGCAAATTCAAATTAGGGAATTGTGAATAGCGTGAAGTGTTTTTTTGCCCATGCAAAACAGTTAAAAAGTGCAAGTGTGGAGGAGTTCATTGCAGCAGCAGGCTTGGCTGTTGCAAAGATTTATGGAGATTCTTGGGCTCTTCGTCAACGACGATGGTTCAGCATTTGCATTCTTTTTGCCTTAACACTAAATACAAGTCACAAGTATTTCAAAACCATGAATACTCAGCCTATCCGTGTTAGTTTGTGATTTGGCTTAGCTTGGCGACTTTTTCCGCGCTTCAGTGCTTTGTCTCCGTTTGTCTCACCTTTTGTATTTCCAACTGCAAGAATTGACAATGCATTAAAATTTTAAATGAGAATTTGAACTTTCCCTCTTATTCTAATTAAATTCCTCTTTTGTTTAATTCTGTCTTTTCTTCGTTTTATTTAATTAGACTTCGTGCTTAAGGGCAGTTTCTGTCAAACTAGTACATGACTGCATTGCACTCTCTACTCTAAGCCATAGCGTTAAACCAACAACTTCCGGCCCAAATGTTTGGGGAAAAAATTTTTGTACAGATAAACTGAATAATCTTAATTGAAAATTGGAATTGGAAAGTCTATTGGGTTGGGTCGAGTAGGATTGAATGAATAGATGAGTAAGCTAAGCGGAAGTCTAGTCTAGTTTGAGTCTTGAGTGACTAAAGATGAAAAAATTAGCGGTTATGTTATGATTGAATGATTTTTCCCATTCAATTCCAAATAAAAAAATCAAATTATTTTTTCGCGAATTTGTTCCATTTATTTTTATTGCCAAAAAGTATTACACTCCCATTCCCTGCGCTCGCTCTCTTTGATTGATTTTCTATATATTTTTCCCATTTCCCATAAGTATAAAGTTATAAATTTATACCATAGGAAAATTATACTTGCTATACGTATTAAGTTACTACAATCCAAATTCAATTTTCTTCAACATTGCAATTGCATTGCAACTCTCCATCTCTTTTCATTTAATAATATAATATAATATGTATTAATATGTTTGAATATATATTTAAAGGAGGTAACAATGATATAACATGGCATGCTCTTAGCACAACATAAAAATAACCATCACACTTTTGAGTCCACATTACATGTTGACACATTAAGTAGACGTTGAACAGAACCTTGGGCAAGTTTGCAAAAGTTCTGGGGGTTAGTACAGTTCAGTGTGGGACTGGGACTTTGAGGATTTTCAACAATTAAAAGTTTTTGAATGATTTGAGACAGACATTTTCTCATATCACAGATCATGATGATGAATTAGTTAGTTAGTTAATTAATTAGCCAGCCAGCTAGTTAGTTGCACTTGCATAGCTTTATTTATCTAGAAACACCTAGAACTAAAAAAATCTTCCCTCAGTCGGAGCAAAGCATAATGGACGTTTGATTTCCCTTGTTTATTTACATTTACTACTCCCACTCAACAAGAAACCAGGGCCCAAAACCATCTCCTTATTTAATTTTATCTAAGAACGAATGACTAAAATTCGTGTTAATTAAATTAGGATGAAACAAGATTATACAATACTGATATAATGACAGGGAGGCAGAGGTCGTTAAATCCTAGCCGCAGTCAAGTCAACCTAGCAGTCATTTCATTCCCATTGAAAATGAATTGATGGAATCAGAAAAATACTGACTTGGTTGACAAACTCACTGGGTGAAAGTTGAATCCTTTCTTGGAATTTGTAATATAATTACTAAATATTCTTAAAATCCCATGCAAATGGCAGAGGAACGTAATGTAATGATTGCAAAATTCGAATAAAAATAATTTACACAATACGTAGCTCCAAATACTAAATACTACATGGATGAATATGGCGAGTGCATTAAATGACGAGAACGACGAGCTGCAAAAGCAAAAACTGGAGAGTGTGAAGAGGGTTAAGTAGACGTGGCGATTATTTAATGGCCTCTGGGGATTAAATCGGCAGGTAGGCACGCTACGGTGGTGATAAATTAAGTTGACGAGACAACTTAATCAAAATCAAATGAGAAGGATGGACGGACAGTTGCACTGGGTTTGGTTCAAATTGAAGGTGAGATGTGATGAAAACAAACTGATTTTATTGGTAAGAGCTCCACCTGGAAATAATAAGAAAGAAAGGAGTGAGTCAGGGAAACCTTAATTAGACTTGGCTGCTTGGCTCGAGCTTAGCACTTAATTATTGTTTATTCTTATATCATATCACGCTGCATTTTCATTTGTCAAAGAACCATAAGTGCAATTCATTCCCTCACACCCGCCCAGCTTGTAAAAGTGATTAGCTTAACGAGGTAGAAAGAAATTCTCATCTTTCATCAAGGTCTTGGTTTGGCATGTACGAGTTTGGCTGTCTCGTAAAATTCAGAAGGAGGAACATAATCAAAATATTTTGATTGTGTTGAGCATTAGTAATTGCAATTTACAATCGTAAAATCATGAGTAAAAATGAGTTGAGATGTCACGTGTCGTGCGAGGATTGAGGCCTCTAAAAATTAATGACGAATGAATCACGTTGCAAAAATGTGGAAATGCTAAATGCTCATATTTGTCTTCGAATGACTGGCCAATGTCCAAATTCTTCCTTGGGTTGGACACTACATTTTACATTTTAACATTAAGTGTGTCAAAAACAAAAGTGACTGTGAGATAATTCATGCTAAGTAAATTTTGTCTTTATAATATGTACGTATAATGCGTGTGTATAATGGACGTGTATTGGGGATGCTAGAATTGCAATTGCATGTGGTTTTATAGTTGAGATGTCACGTGTCGTGCGAGGATTGAGGCCTCTAAAAATTAATGACGAATGAATCACAACGCAAAAATGTGGAAATGCTAAATGCTCATATTTGTCTTCGAATGACTGGCCAATGTCCAAATTCTTCCTTGGATTGGACATTACATTTTACATTTTAACATTAAGTGTGTCAAGTCAAAAAACAAGAGTGACTGTGAGATAATTCATGCTAAGTAAATTTTGTCTTTATAATATGTACGTATAATGCGTGTGTATAATGGACGTGTATTGGGGATGCTAGAATTGCAATTGCATGTGGTTTTATTTTTCAGGTTAAGAGGAACTCGATTGTCAAGTTGGATTTTGTCGTATTCGTGTTATATTAACGAGTGTCGTATTTGCTCGTGCTACGCACTCTGCAATTCGTCAACAAATTTTTATGACTTGACTTGGTATGTAATTTACACGTTCGTCCTATGCAATCACGTTGTGGTCAGAAAATAAATACGTGCAATGCCATGAGTCGATGAAATGGAATGTGCGATAGCAAGTAAAAAAATAAATAAAAAATATATTAAATTCATTGCTTAATACCTCATAAAAAATTCCAGAATAAATTTATAAGTTGACCTCCCACAGCTGAAGTGTTTGAATCAATGAATCCATGAACCAATTTTTCTGGACTGGGTCGCTGAAAATGAGACCTAGAGTTTTAAGGTCAAGGCCCAAAAGTCCATCGGGTTCTGCTTTGAGGTATTTTTCAATCCGACGAACTAGCTCTGCATTGTCGTGCATTTTGAAAATATTTGGATAAACAGAGAAGAGGAAGCGAATCGTTAGGGCTTCTCGGACATTTACTGTAGTTTGTGGAGATGAATTGAGAATCATGACTTTGCCCATGTGCTTGACCCAAAGTGGAAGTAAATATGGCAATTGGGCCATGTAGGAGGAACGAACCCATCCATTCTCACTCAACCGACGCTTCACTGCATCATACCCTTGCTGGTCGTACACAAACACCTGAAAAAATTTAAATAAATTACTAAAATAATTCAACTTATTTCTAAAAGTTCAAACCAATATTAAAAATGGCAATTGAAACAGCAACTATTGATTTCAATTCAAATATCATTTCATTCTAAGGAACCGACCGTGAAAGATAATGTTAGACACGGAAAGGCCTTTGTGCCCAATCAACGCCTTGCGGGCACTACTTGTCTGACTGGACAATTCTTCTAAAGTAATATAAATGATTTTGATTCATCTCTCCCATTGTTCATCTCATGAGCACAATTTATTATTGATAATTCTATCGGTGATCGGTCGGGGCTGGCGGTCCAATGCCAAAGTTCTTTTTATAGATACGATTGTTAAAACTCAATCCATAAAAAATGAAATCAAAGACTTCCTTGCTCGTGCTCGGCACAAGTACTCGTATGTGCTGAACGCACCTGGATCAAACTAAAATAGGTGTGAATGATAGCCGTAGCTCAAATAAGACCTTATGGACGGTAAAGGCACAGCCACATAACTATGCCAATGTCCTTCATATTAAATTAATTGTTCTGTTTGATTGCCATTTTTTCACTTCAATGTTAATTACATTTTGGTATTTGTAATTTATTCTGTTCACATTAGTAAAGAGAAGGAAAAAAATGAGAAAAACAATGCAAATGCATTTGTATTGCTAGAGGTAGACGTACCCTGGGAATATTTTGCAAAGAAAACTGATTAGTCAGGCCAAGTCAGGTCAAGTTGACGCAACTTAATAAAACTGTTAAAACAAATCCATGCCACGCACATGAACTGAGCTGAGCGAGTTCGTTTGTTGGGGTTACACGCATCCCTATACTCATACTAATTAATCCCCAACTCGTAGTTAAACCGCCTTTACATAATCCAGCGTCCTATTTACTTATCGTTAAAATCCTCGACTAAAGGGAAACGTGAGACTTGAATTAAAAAACAAAAACAACTCAGGTGGATGAGGATGAGATTGCGAGGGAGTGGAGAAGGAGAATCACCGGGATGTAAACAAAATTCGAGACTTAACCTGTTTCGATATTATTTTTTTTACACTTGCACTTATTGCTTGTGCTCCAATCCAATCCACCTGCACTTTGTCTGATCCAACTCTTTGGCTCGTAACCAACTCTCATTCATTTTCACTTTTACCCGTATGCAAAAGCCGACTCGCCAAATCCAAATCCAAATCCTGTTTTGTCGCTTTGTCCTGTTCGTTAAACTCATGAGCTCAGGTCTCGTTACGTAATTAAAACAATTAAATGAGTTTGCATTGTAAATGCACTACGAGCTAAAACTTAAGTCCCTCTTCTAATAATTACAATAACCAAATTATCCACTTCCTTCTAAAAAATTAGATGATCTTAAGGATTTATATAAAATCTAAAATATTTTTTAAAGCTGTGAAGGAAAATTTTTTGGAACAAGATTATAAATTTGAAGTTTATCATTTGTCTATTGTTCTGGCTGTCAATGGTCAAATACGCACAGAAGTCGAAGCACAGGTTGAACGAGTATGTGAACTTAGTTTTATTACCTTTAATCGAAGGAGCACATGGTGATAAATGGATACACACTGATTATCACAGTCAGCGGTCAAAGCCCTTTTTGCATATAAAATGGATCATTTAATTACGCACAGTTTTTTCTCTCTAACGTAAAGAGTTGGAACAATGAGCGAGTGACTAAGCTGAGTCTGTCCTCTCCGCTGGCTAGAATTGTTGTCACCTAGCGAATGCAAATGCATATGCAAATATGCAAAAATATGCGTGAGGCCCAAAGAAAGTACTCCAATCATGAAATTTAAAATATCACAAAAGCAGTTTGAGCTGTTTAAAATCTCATGGAAAACTGGCTAGGCTAGGAAAAGTCCTTCAAATAATCATCTTAATTAATATTATTTGTCTTCTCTTTTTTCTTGTGATGGAATTTGAAATAATCTGCATAAGAAGAAGAGAACTTCCATTATTGGCCATTACATGATAAGACAAAATTATTCAACATATCACTCGTTTTGGAGGTTATTTCGAGGTAAGGTGTGCAAAATCATGCCAAACCTTCATTTTATCTCAAAATAATCCAAATGGCCTGTCTTATTTGTACACAAGTTTAATTCTCATAAAAATTCATAAACAAGAAATAGAATTCATGGTATGGGCTGGTTTTTTCTTGCCAGACTCAAAAAATCAAATCGATGCACACAAGGAAATAATTTTGCTATTCCTATTCACACCAAATGCTCATCTCTAAATTCAAGTAAGATTCCTTTAGGTAGGCGGGTGGACGCTTCTTACATATTTTTATAAACATAAATTTTTATTAGGTTAACCAGACCCAGCACTTAAGTTGAAATAATATGGACGACTAGACTAGACCTATCAAATGTTACTCTTTGATTTTTAAATTAGAAGTTCATTGTTTGATTTGGATTGGGCTATGCACCTACGAACATCTAATGTTACCGTATTTCATTTACGCTTTGCTTTTGCCTGCCTTCCGCACTGATCACGTTCCGTGTGTTCTTCTAACTCATGCGGGGTAATAAACTGAGCCATCCTTTTGTTAGAGTTTTTTCCTAATGAGAAAAAAAATTTGGCCCACACCTTCAATCAATGGAAATGTGATCCTCGGCTCAGGTTGAATCATAGGGAAATCCGTTCATATCCGTCCGTACGTAGTACTTACTTTGTTCTTTGAATCACTCATGATAAATGTGTGTGTGCTCCAAGTAATCACATTACGTGGTTCAAATGCAAATCAATTCTTCGGATTTTGCTACTCCCTTTCCTTCCATGTAATCGCACCCACTAAATTCTCGTACTTGTTTTTGTTTTCGATTTATTCATTTCCTATTGGGTGCTACGCTACGTTTAAGGGCAGTAGGGTCAATTAAATTATGAATCTTTATAATTTGTGATTCCCAAAGGGTTTTGATTGCAAATATGGGAAAAACAAGAGATTTGATATTTCATAAATGCCATAAATGACCCAAGCCTTGACTTCGTCATTCATTTGATGACAGACAGGGTGTGTTTAGTGTTTAACTAACCCAAGAACTCAGCGCCAAGTCAATGTTTGTCAACATTAAATTGCTACGAGTTGAGTAACACTAGGGTTTATCCATGGCTTAAACTTCAGACCAGGTGCATATGATTACGAGTACATGCACATGCCATGCGTACCTATGTGATTCATTGCCATATTCAAACTAAAAGCAAGGTTTTATCATTTTGAGGATTTCGTCAAAAGTCAAATTAGAGGTCAAAAATACACACAATTATGCGAACATTTTAATAACATATCTGTCATCACAAAATTTGCAATTCAACGTTTGCGATCTCTAACATTAAATTTAGTTTCATGTTATTACAAGAATTTTTTCTGTCTGATTTCTTGAACGTGTTGATTTCTTTAATGAACCTAGAAACACTTTGTATGTTTTTTGCCAATGTCAGTTAAAACTACTCCGCACTTCCTGGAAAGCTGAACAACTCAGTCAAGACAGCAGAAATTTCTACTGAAAACGGAAATCAAATGCCTTGGAAGACAATTCGTTTCTGAGCGACAATAGAGAGTTCATGTACCAAGCTAAATTAAATTTCACCAAATTCGGATCATTTCAAATGATTTTTTACGTTCATGACATACGATTATATGCTCCACCATTTATTTATGGTTTATAGCGGCTAAGAAATTGAAATTACTACACAGTGAGAGCACCCAATTTACTAAACCTTCCACACAAGAAAATTTTTGCATAAATCGCAACCGTTTTGCAACATATGATAGACCGTGTTCCCATTTTGTGGAAACAAAAGCAAAGCATTACAAGTGAAATCGTGGCGTTAAGCGAGTGAATTCTTTGAAAAACGTTTTGGGAACTCATTTGTTTACGTCTCAAGTACAGCATCAGTTACTTTACAAATAAAATCATTGATTCGCTTCTTCAGTTTTTGGCAGCTCAAGAACATTGAAAACGAATTAATTTAACTAAGTCAAGGCTCTTCAAATTTCAGCATTATTTTACAAAATTATACATATTCAGATAAATTGCGACTAATTTCCGAAAGCAAAAAACTGTTGATCCATTTTGATTCCCCATCATTGTCTTTTTTGGATTACGCACGTAGTGAGAATAATAATATGAATAATAATAGTAGTAATGTCATGCCATGCCATGGCGTGCTAGCCTTGGTCTAATGGACAAGTAAATATTAACATTAACATCCTTGTCAAATTCAAATGTATTCCGAGATCACGACAAACCTCAGTTACTTTACAAATAAAATCATTGATTCGCTTCTTCAGTTTTTGGCAGCTCAAGAACATTGAAAACGAATTAATTTAACTAAGTCAAGGCTCTTCAAATTTCGGCATTATTTTACAAAATTATACATATTCAGATAGATTGCGACTAATTTCCAAAAGTAAAAAACTGTTGATCCATTTTGATTCCCTATCATTGTCTTTTTTGGATTACGCACGTAGTGAGAATAATAATATGAATAATAATAGTAGTAATGTCATGCCGTGCCATGGCGTGCTAGCCTTGGTCTAATGGACAAGTAAATATTAACATTAACATCCTTGTCAAATTCAAATGTATTCCGAGATCACGACAAACCGGTTCAGAAATGAACTATCAGTAATTTATTAGCTGGGTCTCCTCATATTACACTAGGACTGCATTTGACTCCTTGGACGAAAAAGAGTTAAGAGCTAAATGAGATGAATGTGTTACAAAACGGTAGTGATTATTCATTCCGCCCAGGCCAAAGAAAACCAGTGCAACTGCACTGCGCCAATGCAAATCCAAACCTCTGAATTATATAATAATCAAAAGCATTTTTATTCTTCATTGAAGCTCGCCTAGTCAATTCAACTTTAAATTTCCTATCCAAATCTTTATTTTAAAATACTAAAATGCTTGGTGTTATTAAGTGACCAAATTGATTCTAAAATCAACCACACCTAAGAAAATCTTTTAGCATAGGATGCAATAAAGATACGTTGTCTTTTAAGGTGTACGAGCTCGTACATGAGCCAGAAGGCTATTTTTATTTCCGATGCTTTAAACAAACTACAAGGTTAAGCCAGACCAGAAGGATTCATTTGAAAAATATTTTTCGTTCAAGAGTGGACAGAATGGGAATTTCATTTGAATGGGCATTTGAACTTGGGGTGTCAGTGTTGAACCTTCCGGGTCTTCACACTTCACCACCAACTCAATCTTATTATTTTCATCTGAATAGAGTGGACTGATACATCATAAAAATGAATTTTAAGTTTGATGAAATTGGCAACATTGAATTGACAGGTGAGTCAAATTGAGCTTGACG
>WJEZ01002173.1:0-14340 GCA_009869925.1 Thalassaphorura encarpata | reverse complement strand
CATCTAATTTGGAGAATCAAATTACAAAGAGTATTACGAACAAACTAAAAGACTTTAAACAATTGCATTCGTCCAGGGAGAAACCAGTTACGATCCCACGTCTTACAAATTTTGAAGATTCTTTGAACAAAATGAACGAATTAATGAACAATATTTCAACCACCCGTTCAGCTGTAATAAGTCAAAATGTAAACGACGTTGATCCTAGCGATTTTGTCGACAATACGTGCTCCATCTTAGATAACATTGCTACTGCCATTGGTACTATAGAAAATCGGCTTCATTTATTGAACAACTCTGATTCTACCATCCCAATTGAGGCCAGAAAAATTGAACAAGGAATACTGGCGGAACAATTGCAAAAATTAAGTGAGGAACTTGATAATATTCAAAAGCATTCCCAATCCATACCTTGTTTGGATGCATCGGCCAAGGAAGAACTGGAAGATGTAGTAGGAATCACTGAGAATGATTTGAAAAAATTAAAAAAATCAATCCAAGAGTCCATTGATGCTACCAAAGCGGTTGAGAATAATTTGAAAGTTGTGACGGCAGGGTTGAACGAGTCTATCGTAAAATTGAATGAAGTCGAGATGCTTTTACAGGACAATGCAAATGACTCCGATGTATCTACTGATGCTCGAATGAGTCAATTAGATAATATTGAATCCCAGTTTAACAATGCTAAATTGATCTTGGAGAAGGAACTTGTTAAGGCATCGGAACTTGCGACTACAAACCCTGACTCTGGACTGACGAAGAATATACAAAGAGCTAGGGACACAATTCTACGCTTAGACCAATTAATTTTGAGTGAGAATTCTAGAATCACTCAAGATGTTTCCTTATCAGAAGAATATGAACAAACTTTGAAAGATTTCTCTCAAGTGATTGAAGTTGCTGAAACTATTCTGAATGGAAAATTACATGTGCAAAACCTGGATCATTTGCACGAAGAGTTGGATAAGCACAGGATATTTTTTGGCAATTTCAAAAAATGTCAGCTGACGCTAGAGAAATTGGAGAATGACTTGGACGATTCAACGAAGGAAAGACACCAGGTAATTTTTTTATTTTGAATTGCCTACATTACAATGGAACTAATTCTTACTGGTTCCTTTAGAACCTTCACCGCGAGTTATACGAAAAAGCAAGCGCCATTTTGGATAGGGCTGCTAGACGCCGCCAGCAGATGGCAGTTTCAACTGCACGTTGGGCTAGACTTGAGCAAGGTCTTCAGGATGAGCTTGCTTGGCTTGCCACTTTGACCAATAAGATTCCGAATATCAATTCTGTCTCATCTTCCGATTTGGAACGATATTGTGGCTTGTACCAGGTAAGCCAATTGTCATTGACATGTCCTCAGTCAAAAATTTTTTTAAAAATACTTGGCTGGTTCTATTTTAGTCATTCTACTCGGACATTATAGTCCATCAGGCTCGCCTTCTTCAGTTGAGAACCATTAGTGAAAGTTTGTCTGAAGTGGTGGAGTGTTCAGAACTGAAAGGCATTTGTGATAATCCTATCGACAGTCTATTAGCGATTAGTGGAAATATTACAGCTTCTTTGCAAAGCCTGATTGGGTTCCGTGACACATTTTCAAATTACGAACGACATTTGCATCGCCTGAAGGCTTGGCTTCAAAGAGCAGAGGCAAGAATGGATTCCCTTGCTCTTCAGACTGAAAGTCATCCTTACGAGTTTTGGGTAATGAAGACGGTTCCTGAATAGAATAAGTTTAGAACGCCTCAATTCATTTGCTTCGAAATTTGTTTTAATAGGAACTGAAGGCTCAGTTGGAAAGTCAGCAACCACTTCGAAATGAAGCATATTTATTGTTGAATCAATCCCTAAAAATTCTTTCGGTGACTGATGAAGAAACTATTCGAGAAGTTTTTGAAAATTTTGACGAACGTTGGTTGGCACTTTCTACTTCAATAAGACAGGCAGAAAATTCCATGCACTACAGTGACCCTTCAGATGTTCCATCTTTGGAAACCATTTTCACGGAGGTTGAGACGGATATTACTGAAATGCAAGCTGAGATAGAGAATATGACCGTTGTCGTCGAAAGTGAAGATGATTTTTACATCTATCTTGAAAAGTTACAGGTTTGTTACGTTAATTCTCAATATAAGTAACGCAAAGCCAGGCTTGAAATATTTCTTGATTTCACAGATACTTAAAGCCCAAATCTTAAACAAACAACACCAGTTGAATTCTCTACTCCCAAAGGAAGGAGAAGAAGAAGATTTCAATATCGAACATTTTGAAAAAATTGGTTCATATTTATCAACTCTGGGTCAAATTGAAGGGAGAATTAACGAGGAGTTGGAGACATCACATGTTATTCGAGAGCAATTTGCTAAGTTTAATCGAATGTCACTGAAGGTACGTTAATTTGAAAGGTTGACATTTACCACATTAGTAATTTACATCTCGATTCTTAGATTAAGAGGACACAGGATACTCTTCGGGCTCGAGTTGATCAGTGGGCTTCCTTCTTCGAATTATCGCAAGATATTTTAAAACAGGCTGTGGAGAATTATCAGGTAATAAAATAGTTATGAGACCTATGGTATATGGCTGTCAATAAGAAAAGTAGAACCGATTGTAGAATATAAAAATTTTCTCGAATACGTAACATTTCCAATTAAAAATTAAAATCAATTATTTGCTATTAATTATCGAATATTAGCGAATTGATGATGATATTGCGAACACTCGGGGTGATTTGGAGAAGGCACATGATGTCTTACAAAATTTTCCTTCAACTCCTCACATTTCAATCAGCACTGCTAAACTGGACAATGAACTTCGTGAAATGGATGCCGTTATTCATACATTGTCTGCAAGAATTCAGGTATGTTACGTTACGTTGACTCTTTCTAGCATTAGTTTAGACTATTATCACGAATCGTTCTGGTCGATACAGTAATTTGATTAGATTAAGTTACAAAAGCGTAAAAGTTATTGTAGCGCGTAATCTCGGTTGCACGTTGCCCCAAATTCGTGTAGAATCTGCTATTCTGGATTTTTGTGACCGTCCAACTGATCGTACAGCAATAACAACAATAATTACATTCTTGACTTTCATTCATGGTTCATTTGTAATGCAACTTCTTCCATGAAAGACCGGAAGTGCTTATTTGCTTCTCACAAGTATTTGAAAGGAGTATTTTGTTTGCCATGAGGTATTATTACTCATGCTTAAAGCATAAGAACAAGATTCCATTAACTCTACTCTACACAAATTAGTTTTCATGTCTCAGTCCCAAGCAATGAGAATGTTAGTAGAGTTTACTATTTTATTACGATTTCTTTTTAACGACCAGATCCTTCCTACTCTCTAAAATTACAAAAGTCTACAACTTTTTGAGTATGTAGTCTTTTTGAAAATTCCTATGCTTGTAATATAATATATTAATTGTAATATGATGCATATAATTCTTATTATTAGGACTTGAGAATTAGAGTACAAGAGCAGCNGTCTTTTTGAAAATTCCTATGCTTGTAATATAATATATTAATTGTAATATGATGCATATAATTCTTATTATTAGGACTTGAGAATTAGAGTACAAGAGCAGCTTGGAATATGGCAAGATTACGAGCATGGACTGAGCACAGCATTGCAGTTGGTTTATCATAATCAATCAACTCTCCAGCTCCTTCTCAGTGAACCTCCTGCCTCAATTCAATCTCTCATTGCTTCACAACATTATCTTCAGGTAATTCAATAGCTTCTATATTCCACTTGTCCTATGAATGAGTGAGTGATGTGATCACTAGGCTAAGCATTCCGGTAAAGAACCGGAAGGGTAATGATAATGGGTTGAGTTACCTTTCTAAAAATAACATTTAACCCATATTTTTCCGTTCAGTTACGTCATTATACTACTACTGCTACGACTACAACATGTAAAAGTAGCACATCACATTAGACTAATTGACTAACTTGGCATCTGGCATTGCACGTCTCATCATCATAGGGGTTGAGTGAATATTTCTGTGCAGATCTTAAAGTTTATGTAGTTAGTCCGCTAGTTATATCTACTAACAAGATACAGAGTCGTGTCGTGTTTATTTTGATCCGGACGGAAACATGGATTAGGTAGTCTAGTGTCTGGATTCTTTTGCAAAGAGCCAAGGTGAACTGAACTGTGTACATGGAATAGAAATGGATTGGATTCGCAAAGGAATGAACTTTGCACTAGAAGAAGAGTGCCGAGTGTGCTAAAGCTAAACCTAAGTGTTCGCTCAGTGTATGGAATGCTTGCGAAAACAAGAATTTGTCCTATCCTTTGCCAATGCCAATTTGTTATTTTATATTCCTTGTGCAGTGCAAACAGTTTCTCAGATACAATGAGTTAAGCTAGAGACCGAGTCAGCAGCAGCAGGAATTGCACGCTTTTATTTTATTTACATTAGACGTCTCACGCCTCTGCCATAAAATTTATTTACAATCCTTTGTTTTCTAAGTAGAAACATATTTGAATTTTACTAGTGTGCATTAAGTGATTTTGATAAGCATTTGAAATCTAAACTCAGTTTGTAGATTTCCAATAGACACTGTTGTAGTGTTTGTGCCTTTATCGTACCAGGCAGTGTCAGTTCCACAAAGTTGCACAAAAATTCCTAATTTCTTGTGAAATGGAACCTATGACAGCGTATAATTATCATTTCATTGCCCGAACGTATTTTTGAAGGAGTAAGAGTTAAGTCTGTCACTCACAATTTTGAGATCAAATTGGGAATCAAAATCAAAGTAGCTGTCAGTCTAGGAACCTGACTCCACGAATCCTTCGTGTCCAATATTCGGTGGACGTGGAATATTTCAAGTCTAGAAATTATTGTCCCATCGGACAATACGAAGAAACTTCCTGTACGACTCTACCACCTGCTGTTTTTTTTACTATTATTGAAATAAGTTAGTCTGCCCTAGAGTGAGTGAATGTGGTCCATATTGCGAATTGACTGTTTGACTCTCCTTTTCTATTGAACGAAAACTCTAAGAAATAACTGGGTGGATTGATAAGCATATCTTGGCCTTACATTACAGGGAGTAGAGGAAGTCCTTGGGGATAAGACTTGCTTAAATTCCTTACAAATTATTGCGGACAAACTCAAGAGTGATAGCCCAGAGGAAGTTTCACGCCAAATAGATAAAAGTGTGCAAAACGTAGTGTTAGAGTGGGAGGAAGCAGGAAACTTGTTATCAGAAGCGAAAGTTAAGTACTCTACGGGAAAAGAGATATGGGATCGTGTATTACCCCTTCAGAGGAAATTGGATGATTGGATAGAAGAATTTTATCCACAAGTAGAGCTTGGAGCCAACGAATCTGTACTTCTCAAGTTACAAGAAGAATTACCCGGCTACGAAAGTATAATGAATGAACTTCAAGCATTGTCAACGGAACTGTGTACGACATTATTTAGCTCTCCGGAAAATGCAACCAGCTCGTCCGAAAGATTTCCCCTGAACTTGGAATTGAGGATTTTACAAAAGAAGATTCAATTTATGAGAACATGTTTATCCTGTCCTATTGCTCGGACCAAGGCAGATCTTATTGACGAGTCTCGACATATGCTGGAAAACGTCTCACAGGTATAAATCATTTTCCTAAAATTATTTTGGCTAAACATATATCAGATATTCCTACAGTTTGAATTGTTTGTCTACTAGGTTCTAAAACGTGAGAATAATATCATTGTTATCTCCAACAAGATTAGGCGAGGTGCAACAACAACTGATTAATATCGGCTGCACGGAAGGTCGTTTATTGGCATTGGCAGCCCAAACCTCAAGTTCAAACAACGACTCTGAGGTCACCGAATTGTTAGACTCATCCAAGACAATTTTTCAAGAGGCTTTCACCGAGTATCTCAAAATGTGGACGTCAATGACTGAAAAGAATGAGACGATTGAATTGTACAAACTTTGGCAGAATTATGTAGACGAAATTGAAAAGTACTTGGCAGAACCACTTCCTTCAACAAGAGAGCAATTAGTCGAAGATTCTTCTCTGTGTTCAGTTTATCATAGCATTCTCAACGGCCAATACGAGCCACTAAGTTTGGCCATGAAAAAACAATCACTGAACTTAGATGCCTTGCAAGATTTGCACACAAAAGTTGAAGAGAAGCTCAAGGAAAGACAAGTTGAACTAAAGGATAGACTGAATCGTTGGAAGACTTTCGAAAAATCTCAGGAATCCTTCTCTTCTTGGCTTCGAGTTATGGAGAAAGAGAAACGGGCATTAGAATTGTCATTCCTCCAGCTCAGCCGACTTCCAGCCACACTGCGGAAGATAGAGGTTCGTATCTTTCTATTTTTTGTAAAACCTCTGAAAATTTATTAATTTAGTAATTCCTATTTTAAAATGGTCATCTAATAATTTACAGGATTTGGTTGGAAAATGTGGACGAGGAGAAGAATTGTTGGAAGATTTCAAGAAAGCGACGTCAGAATTGGTTGCAACATGTCCTCCTACCTTGAAGTTATCTCTAGTCCATGATCTCTCCTCTCATTCGTCCATGTTTAGTAATTTACAAGCAGCGTTGAAAACATGGTTGGACCATGTAGCTCGGATAAATTCCGCCAATGAAACTTTCAAGTTGAAAGAAGAACAAATTCAACTCTCCCTAGATAATATTCGTCAACGATTGATTGATCATGTGGTTCCAAGTACTTTCACTGGACTGAGCGAGCATGTCAGTAAAATAAAGGTACGGGTTTCTAAAAATGTATTAAAATCCAGAGCAAAGATTTTTAATTCTATTTTAACCTTCAGCTCCTTCAGGAGGAAATCAACAATATTCCTCTAGACGAATTGCAATCTTGTTTGAATTCAATGACTGCCGCAATTAGTCCAACAGACACAAGAATTCTAAGTCAAAAGATTTGGTATTTTAATCAACAGCAAGTTGAACTTCTCACGATTTTGGGACAAGATCTCTCCAGTGCACAAGAGAGGCTTGATTTGCTCCCCAGATTTGATACAAAGTGAGTTTAATTAAATGATTTATGTATTAGAATTCATATTAAAATTAATTTCAATTCGAAAGGTGCAAAAGATGGATGGTTTGGGTTGATGCGATGCAAGAAAAAGTTGAATTTCCCTTAACTCAGAATCTGGAGACTTATACGTATTGGATAGACAAGGATTTGCCATCTGAATTGGAACCAAAGGAAGAAGAATTCCAATGGCTTATTGAAACAGGAAATGAATTGGCTGAATTCACACAAGGAAAAGAACTCCAAGAATTTGTAAAAGTTTTAGAAGCAGCCCGGAGTAAATGGGATAGACTGAATTCGACTGCTGCTCAAAGGTCTAAGCAAGCTAATCATCTCATTCAGGTATGTTTCGTCTAGCCGATTTCTTTGTTCATATCAAAGGCTGGGGTTAAACTAAATGCTATATTTTTGTATGTAAAGACGTTGCAGAACTTGAACGACCGGATTGAAGCGGAATTAAAAAAGTTGAGAACTTTTGAAAACTTCATTACCTCTCCGATTCAACTACAAGACTGGAACCCTGAATTCATTAATGAAGCAGTCCGTGCATTAGACGTAAGAGACATAATCCTGTACCAAATAATTTATTTTATCTCACACACTAAAATAATGTTATTCATAATCCTCAGAATGAAGAGAGGAAGTTGAAGTCTGAAGGCACAGAAATCCACCAAATTCTGACCTTAACTGAACTTGTTGCCGCGGATTGTGAGGGTCTAAGGTTCCATCAAGATGCCTCATCTGCTCGTAGAAGTTTGGACACCTTGCAAGACAGGTAAATTAAATTGCCTTTGTAATTTATATCGATTTTGTTTTAGTTCTTGAAAACGTTTTATTTCTGGGGCGGCGTACAGGTGGAATGATTTGCTTGTCCGTTTTGATCAAAGAAAGCAATTTCTGTACCTACTTCGCGATGACATCAGGAAAATTCACGATGGCTGTGATTACTTGGAAACTCTTTTGTCTCAAGTCGACTGTGATATTACAACTCTTGAAAATGATGATGAATCATCCTCAGGAACAGATGGAGAGCAAGAATCTAGTCGGATTGAGGTACTTGCCCCTGCCATTCAATTATTTAACAATAATGTCTATGTTAATTTTCTCTTAATTATGTTCAGAGTTTGCTGGCTTCGCTTGAAGCTCTGGCTCCAAAGGTGCAAGAGCTAAATAAGGAATATGGATTTGCTGCCAGGAAAGTCACGTCTTTGAATAGCTGCCTACAAAAAAGACTCAAACGAATAAAGATGGATCTGAATAATCTTAAAAAGAGAGGCGAAGATTGTCGTCGAAAACGAAGACGGATGTCAGTTTTAACTCAATTCACATCGTCTTATGAATTTAATCGACAGTTTATGGATTCCATCTCAGAAAAGGTTTGTTCTTACTCTTAAATTTAAAACAGAAATCACCACTAACTAGTTTGTTTTTAACTTAGTTGAAAAATTTATCGAAACTGGATGATCCTGAGCAGCTGCGAGCTGAACTGAAGCGTCTGAAACTGAAATGTAGGGAAAATAGACAAAATGAAGAATCCTTGAAACATCTCGTCAATTCTGTCACAACAGTGGATCCGTCAATTAGAACACAAATTGCATCACAAATGAATTCGTACAATTCTTTGAAAAAAGAGTTGGAAAAATTGTTCAAGTCAAGTGTGAAGGATCTCTTGAAGGTATATTTTCGAATTATATTTATTTAAACTAGACCTGCTGACCAGTATGATTACAATCAGTATATTTATTACTAGGGCAAAAGTACTGGTCCAGCCACTAAAGAAAACATAGAGCGATCAGCCTCTGCCATAACTGATGCATCCGTACAAGTATCGACACTGCCTTTCGAGAGAGATTTTGACACACAGGTTGAAACACTTTTGCTAGATGAATCAAATAATTTGTTTGGTGAGCCGGGTAGTGCTGAAACGGATTCAGAGTGGAACCTGTTGACTAGATCTGATATTTACCTTCAAGAATTTAGCAAATCTATTCACGACCTTCAAGGTAGATTGGAAGCCTTGCGAAGCTTATTATCAAAGGACAAAGAAATGAATGAAATCGAAAATGGACACTTGGTATGCTCTTAGCTATGGCTTGAATTAATATTTAATTTTTAGTATGTTAATTCCTTTTATTTGTTTTTCAGATTGAAATTTTAGCTTTAGCTCAAACGTCGATGGATACAGCACAACATTTGTTTCGACTTCTAGAAAACGAGAATCTACCTCAAGATAGAAATGCTACAGCGGCTTTACTTGCCGAAATGGAGAATGCCCTTGCGGAATATGAATTGGATATTCGGAAACTGGGGGAGAAAGCGGTAGAGCTGAGTGCCATCAAGAGATTAACATGTCCAGTGTGTTCTCCAAGCCAAAGGGGAGTGTGGGACAGTACATTGTGGAGACTGGAGCAATGGCTCCAATATGCTGATGCCACTCTTACGAATATCATGAGAAGACACCCTCCGAATGATTTGGAACATCTGGAAGATTGTGTTTTGAGTCATAGGGTAAATATTTTTGGCAAATATTCAAAATCATAATATTTAATTAAGCCTAATGAGAATATTTTGTCATTATTGCAGGAGCTTCTGCTGGATATGGATAGTCACCGAAGTCTTGTGCAGTCCCTTACTGAAGTTTTGGATCATCTTAACGGACATGAAGAAAACACAAAAACTGAGTTACATGAGCGCCTGGATAGAACTCTTCGGTGGTGGAAGGATATATGCCATAGGGCAGCTGCATGGCAGGCTCGTTTGCAGATGGCCCTTATTGAGGTATTTAAATATTTAAGGCTCAAATCTTGTATTCAGAATATTAATCATGTTTTAATAACGACAGAACTCAGATTTCCACTCAACAATAAGACAGTTTGAAATTTTTATTTCATCTGTACAAGAGGCTGTAACCGAATTGGAACCGGTGGATTTATCAGAATTACACCTGGCCAGAGTGAAGCTCAGATCATTCCAGGTATGTCAGTCGCAGTAGTTGAGGCACTGGAATTACATTGTTTGGCTTGATTTTCATTTGATTTACTTTTTATGCCTGCAGGAGTTGAGCGAGAGGTTACTCAAAGCTGAGCCAGAACTGAAAACTCTCCAACAATCAGCTGAGCAACTTTTCGTGAATGCTGCATCGATAGAGAAAGATGGTCTATTTCGTGCAAGTAGAGGATCGATTGAATCCATTTTTACAACTCCTGAATGTTCACTTGTATTACAACGAGTTGGCACATTGGATCGTGAATTAAATTCTTTGCTAAGAGTATCTGAAGCATATGTCAAACATTTGTCGGCATTTCTTGCCCAGAATCCGGGAGAGGATTTTGATGAATCATTAGAACCATCGGAAAGAGTTCTTCTTCTACCAGAGACGGTAGTTTAACTTAATTTTTTATAGTTGAGATTCCAGTCTCAAAATTTTTAACCGAAATCAATAGAAGAATCATTTTTGGTTCATTTTATCCAGATTACCGGCCGATCTGTTGCACGGAATTGTAATCCTGAGCAAAGCACTGCCCACAAGTAAATAGATTTTTTTTATTTCGCTTTTTTGAAATGCACTAACCGTAGAGAGCCTGTCACAACTTTATTTGACCAGTGATTATTTTTCGTCAATCGTTTGTTTACGGTATTTTAAGTCTCATTTGTCAGACTAAACGTTGTGATCGGAGGAAATCAATGTGGCTTACGTTACGTATTTTATCAAAGGAAGAAGACATTTAACAAACAGTTTAACACTTAAATCCAGCTCGTTCTAATTGCTTGTTCGAACATTTTTGTCACAGGGACGAAGATCTGAAACAAAGTCATAAATCTTACCTAGTACGAGGAAGTCGATTTGTCTATCGCGTCGTTCGAGCTTCCTTGCCAATTCAGGCTCTGATGATTCTTCTGCTGGGAGCATCTTCTTTACTTCCATACAGCGAACAAGATTATTCATGTGCAACGGCCAATTCCTTTGCTCGTTCTTTAGAACCAATGCTCCGATATCCAAATGGACCGCCTCCGATATAAAACAAAAACCATCCAATTCTCAATTTATATTTTCTGTAGGAATAGGATTACGAAGTATTTAGTTCTTAAACTTAAGCTTATACTTAACCTGACTATAATGAAAATTAAATAAAGTCTATATAGATTTGGTTATTTTGATGTCTTATGTTTGACTGCAAACGGAACAGGCCGGCTGACCTTGACCTTGATCTACTATCTGACATCTTTTTTAATGCAATGTCTTGCATTGTGTAATTTATTAGGACAAGAATGATACTTTTCTTACACAGTGGAAGTAGAAGAGTGCATCTCAGAATAAAATATTTTTGGCAATTCCTTTGAAAAAATATGAATAAAGGCTGACGTTTAGCTTGCTGGTGTGACGATACCAGCACCCACGCTATTGGGCTCTTGGCGTCTTGGCTGGTAAGGTCAGGCTAGTACTAGTACGTACGTAAATTTCGCCATCTGTAGAGACCATGGTTCGTTTCAAATTGCTCGTGTAGGTTGTGGAGATGGCGAAGCAAACGTCGCAGTCGCAGTGTGAAAGTTCCATTCTCTTTATCGACTACTTATTGCTTACGTCTACGTCTTCTTCCTCATCCATTCCATTCCATGAGAGTTACCATACTTTGAACAAACTTTACTTCCATCGCATCGCTCTTGGATTTTATCCAGTTTTTTGAAAAAATTTCATTTTGAAAACGAATCATTAACACACGAATTTTGTCCCCAGTTACAAGCCACAAGTCTAAACGTTGGGAAATTCATGTTTTTTGTGGTTATCCTTGACCCTGTCTCTCCTACTTGTACGTCGTACGTTACGTCTACGTTAAACCAAGCCAAGTCAAAGCGATTAGAGAATTCTGACGAAATATCGGATTTGTGAAAAATTGCAATCAATATCGAGCCACACGGTTTCATTACAACTTCATTATAATTCGAGTTTGCTGTCGTCTACACTCATTCAATTCAAGCTGCAGTCCTGTTCAGATAATTTGAATTCACAGCTTTGCTCTGTTTCATATATGGTGCACTCGCACTCTTCAGGTAATTCAATATCTTATCTTGGCATCATTCCATTTTATTGAGCTAGGTTAATTTTAGTTTTAAATTTTGGTTGTTGTACTAATTATTGCAATAATAACAGCTTAGACCTTTGCCTGTATTCTCATTTAGGCAATTATTAGTCATATTCAGGATATTCATAATTTAAGACATAACAGGCTTCGCCTTACAGTTAATACCAAGAACTCTGAATTCTGGGTAATTAAAATTAAAACTATCGGATCATTCTTCATTCACATTTCACATATGGGTCAAATTCCATTATTGGGTTGCATCGGCCCTCAGCACGGCGTGCTTCACTGTTGAACTATTATCATGTCAAAACCGAGACCACCCTGGTTAGGTTGGTTTTACGGAACAGAAGCTTTGACGTTTGAGGTTAACCCTACCCACATTACATTAATAGTTATTACACACTTCCAGTCTAATGAGGCTTTATCCTTAATGTATTGAAACAGTTGTATCTAGCCGACATTACATTAGCGACTTTGCATAACGATTTTATTTTATTTGTTGCATTATGAGAAACACTATACACTCCACTTGAACTCGGGTATGACTATGATTATCATATATTTCTGATGCCGCAATAGTCATTGACTAGTTCTAGTTCTAGTTTTACTTTATTAGAATGGAGAAAGTACGTGAAGGTCACTTGATCTTGAACGGCTATTAACCCTCAATACTTAAATTTGGGACTAGGGTGTTAGTTTCCTTGGTAAATATTACCTAAGTATTGGTTCGAATTAGTTTGCTTTCGAAATTCTTATTAGTGAGTCATGCGAGTAGAACTAATGCATTTAATGCCACCATCTACAATGGATGAAGAATGAAATCATATTTTAAAACATTTCAGCAGCAGCAGCAGTGGGAAAAGGGAAAGTTTAAGTAGTAGTTGTAGTAATAAGTAAAATTTGAACCAAGTTCTGGGAGAACAGAACTGTTAGAGAGTTTTTAGGGTAGGGTTGTGTTTTGAGTGAATGTATTGTGACCTGCGTGACCTTTGGATTGCAGGGCTACCAGACTCCCGTGGGACGTGTTCACCAAAGTTAGTCACATTTGGAGACACATGCATTCGGTCGTTGATATCACCCCAACGTCAGGAACCGATCAACTATAGGTGAAATCATTTGATAACTTGTATTATTAAAACAAAATTCTTGCCCTTGATGTGTATTTTATCATTATCCTTTATTTGATGGGAAAAGGTTGTCAAAATTCTCAAGTAGTCGTCATCGGAAGTTGCAACCTTTGCGGAACCAAAGGTCAAGATGAGTTTAAACGTCAATAGAAGCGTCACTGACGCCTTCTACCGCTACAAAATGCCGAAGCTCCTTGCCAAGGTCGAGGGGAAAGGGAATGGAATTAAAACGGTCATAGTGAACATGGTGGAAATTGCAAAGGCCCTCGGAAGACCTCCAACATGTAAACCAACTAATTTTTTTCTCATTGTCCCTGAGTATTGCTCAGAATTATAACTAATCTGAATGAAATGTCTTGGATTATACAGATCCTACAAAGTATTTCGGATGTGAGCTTGGGGCACAGACACAGGTTGATTTCAAGGACGAGCGTTTCATCGTCAATGGCTCTCATGAAGCCAATAAACTCCAGGATTTATTGGATGGCTTCATAAAAAAATTTGTTCTGTGTCCAGAGTGCGACAATCCTGAAACAGTCCTTGCTGTACAAACAAAGAAATCTGTCTTAAGCCAAACTTGCAAGGCATGTGGACATTCTGGCATTATCAAGGGAGGTCATCGCCTCATCACTTACATCATCAAGAACCCACCGAGTATGTTAGCCTATAAATAATTTCTCATTTACTGATTTATTCTTATTTTTAAATTTAAATTGATTTGTTTAGGTGTGAATCCAGCTACGCAAGGAAAATCTTTGACAGCGGGTAAACGTTCTAAAAGAAGCAAGAAACAGAACGGTGAAGCTAATGGAGATGATGAACACAGACATGATGATGAGAATGATCTGAATGATTCGCATGGAGTAGGGCAAGATGATGAAGATGATGATGATGATTGGGGGGTAGATACTAGTGAAGAGGCCGTGAGAGCTCGACAAATGGAAGATTTGAGTGATGGAGTTAAATCATTGGCGGTTACAGAGGATGCTAAGAAATCTACAAAAGATCGAATGAATTTGTTTCATGAATTTTTGGATACTAAGCGCAAGATTGGTGGAAAATTGGATGACAAGGAACTTTTGAGCGAGGCTGAACGTTTAGACATCAGAGAAAA
>WJEZ01002172.1:0-14346 GCA_009869925.1 Thalassaphorura encarpata | reverse complement strand
AAAGTTCTTGCGATCATACACAATAAGTTAACTTCACTCCTGATGCGTCTTAGTATTATCAAATCAGTTTCTTGAACTATCATTAAAAAATCAATATTGGACATCATTGTACTGCTTCGCATATAATTCTGAAAACCCGTATAATCCTAATACAATACGAAATTCGAGTGAAAATTATTTTAACCACAAGTCTCTTGATCAATCCTAAAGCCAACACCGCATACGATACAGTTAGGATCAAAATTTTAGTTGTGCAAATTAAATGGGTAAACCTTATAATGCTAAATTTAGTTTTAACCATTGACTCACTCCATTCGAACTCAACCACTCAACCTCATTGAAGTTCTATTTACACAAGAATCAATAAATTAAAATTTTTCTGATTTCATAAACCTTCAAGTTATTCGGAGGCTTCAAGAACCTGATGTGACAATTATGAAATCAATAGTGGTTTTGCACATAAATACATGATTTAAATACCTACCTCAGCAATTAGAAAAAAATACACATATGACGAGAATTTTATTTACCTCAACTCTACTCTTAGTTTCGACTGTTCAAGTAAATTGTGATCAGTACACTTTTTGTGCTCAAAACAGTAGGTGTTAGTAAGTACATGATCAATTTGGATTTAGTGTAATTTTTATCGGAACTAACAAATCGCTATCAGCATACTTGCTGTCCAACTAACTAACCACTCTACCAAAGTTGCTTTTGCATTTTTCTCCATGTAATAAAGGCCGCCAACTGCGCACCTAATCAGTTGTAAACTTTTTACTTCTCTATCAACTAATTTGATGTTATTTTTATTCAAATTCACCACAGATTTAAACTCAGTTGATTGTTGATACACTTGAGAAATGGCAAATGTTCCAGTAATGACGACAGTTGAGGTCGCAATAGTTTCTGTGAATGCAAATGCAAAGAGAATTATATTTAATTCGTCCCAAAGACGAACCAATGCACTAAATGTCCCCATGCAGACTACTCCAAGCAGAAATTTGAAAGAAGGTAGAAATAATTTCCCAATACTGGAATTATGAACCGTCGTGAGAACAAAGTGTTGACGATAAATTCTGAAATAAGTATTCCATTCTGAAGAGATTTCATCCGTCTTAATATTCTCACTAGAAAATTGTCAAATTTAAACACGAAAATACTAGAAAAATTCAAGAAAATAGAATAGAAAAACTCGAAAAACTCTTACGAAATAAATTTAAGCCAATGATTTGAACTAAATATGAAAAGAAATTCTGTTAATATGATCCAAGCCCAAGAAAAAACTAACGCAATCAAAATCAAAAATTCAAAAACAAAGTAGCCAAACAAAACGAAGCAATTATTTGCCCATTCTTCAGGAAGAATTGAATAAATAGGCGACATTGGCATTATGACGTAGACGAGAGAAAGCATTACTGCGATTGTTAAAAGACAAGGTGGCAAACACTGGATCAAGTACTCCCGAAAATTTGGTTCACCGTACTTCTTTACTCCAAAATACAGTCCTATAGTTTAAAATTATTATTAGCTGTTGTACGTGTTTCAAATAATTGATAATAAGCTACTCCTTACCCAAGTTCTGGTTTAAAATCATTTGATTATTAAAAATATTTTCTATTTGACTTCCATGCAGAAATATTGTCAAAGAAGTAACCATCGATGCAGCTCGAGCCGCCAACATAACTAGATAGAACACCAACCACTCAAAATTTCTTTCTCGCCTAAACTCATCCAAAACATTTGGCAAATGGAAAAGGCAAAACAGAAGATATCCGAATGAGATGAAGATGACTAATCTGTTCAGATGTAATTTCCAGTTAGATCTGCTCTTTTTTAACATCTCTTTCTTATCAAAGTCAAAAGGAATCATTCCAGATTTGCAACAAAGAAATGCAACTTTCCAAATTGTTATAATTTCCTTTTCTGTTAACATTTTGAGTATTTTTTAAAATGCAGAGGCTGAATATATTTTTTGACTGGACAATTTGGAATGAACAACTTCGGATCGAATCGACAGTCTTTTATATATAGAAATCCAAGGTGTTCATCTAAAGTTATTATCTAACCATTTCTATTGCTCAAGGACAGCGTATAATTTTTCTAATCATATTTAATCCAAGCAAGGGCAAAATTATATCATTCATCTGGCATTGAAATTGGGTCATGAATTACCATTAACTTCTAGTTCTCAAGTTTAATCTCATTTAGCTACTTTAAAATAATATTATGAGTTAAGCGAAGGATTGCATAAGTAGACTTATTTGATGAAAGACAAACATCAAACCATTTATAAAATACTCGTTACGAAATCTGGACCGCAATTACAGTTGAATATAACGTTGGTCGTCGATCTAGAATCTAACTATTACATTAGTTTTCCGCATTATCAAATATCTCACTTGGGAAATGAAGGCAAAGATAGGGTGGACATTTTATGAATTCTTTCGCAATGGGTTCTAATATATTCTCAAAGCGTAATATCCAATACATTGCATTGAGAAGCGAATAATTGAGTAAAAATCGCAAATGCGAAGCCAACGTCGCACGTGGAAATAATTCTGGTCAAGTGGGTAATTACCCGGCATGGCGAATGCTGAATCTGATATTAACTATTGGCTCAGTCCATTTGGATTCAATCTCAGCGAAATTCTGTTTATACAAAAACGAGTAAATTCTTGTCTCCTCTCATATGTTGGAATAAGATGATGAAAAAAAGACGAATTCAAGTTAATAAAACGATACCGATATGATTACAATTTATTTTAGTGGATTTTGTCTCACTAACTTCAACGTAGTAAGGATAAGTGTAATAATGATTTAAATAATAGTAACTTGTGTAAGTTATTTGTGACCAGTTCAATATTCGGTCACTATCGTATAGTATACACAAATCCTATGCAGTACATGACATTTCAGAAACTATGCCACCAATTTAGATTTTATGTAATTTTTAGTTAAACTAACGAAGCGCTATGAGCATATTTGCCGTTCAACTAACTAGCCATTCTACCAAAGTTGCTTTTGCATTTTTCTCCATATAATAAAGACCGCCAACTGCGCATCTGAGGAATGGACATCTGAGAAATGGCAAATGTTCCCGTAATGAGAACAGTGGCGGCCGCAATTGTTTCTACCAATGCAAATACAAGTAGAATTATATTTAATTCATCCCATAGTCGAACGAATGCACTAAATGTCTTCATGCACACTACGCCAAGCACGAATTTAAAAGAAGGCAGAATTTCCCAATGCTCGAATTGTGAACAGTGGTCAGAAGAAAGTGTTGACGATAAATGCCGAAATATGTGTTCCAGTTTGAAATATCATCTGCCTTAATTTTCTCACTAGAAAATCATCAAATTTATATATGACAGTACTAAAAAATGAAAAATTATAACGTACTCTTCGACCTACTTTTCGTTACCAACCTAATCCAATACATTAGAACTGATCTTATAAAAATAGTCGCTTGATCTTAGGTCTAATTCTAGCCTTATGAACCAGGGAGGTGCTAGTTTTGGAAGGAGGAAAAGTTGTCTGAAGAACCTTGTACGATGATTTTCAAATTCCTGACTAAATTTTAGACCCCAAATGGGGGCACAATACGATAGAGTAGATCTCACTAGTGAATTATATAACAAAACTTGGCTATCGAGGGAATTCATCTTGCTCCTGTAAATCAGCGACTGCAAATCAGCACTGGCAACTTGACCTTTCTTAAAAAAATGTGGTTTTGCCATTTGAAAATTTGGTGTCTCCGTAAAACGCACACCCAAATACAAATAGTGATTAACCCTTTCAATCATATCTTCACCCCAGTACAAGTTTATATTACATCGCTGCTTTACCTTAGCAAAAATCATCATTTTTGTTTTCCCAAAATTCACTCTAAGTCCTAACCCATGACAATATTTCTTTAGTATGTCCGTTTTAATTTTGCAACTCTGGGAGAGAATGTGCCAGCAAAACAATGTCATCCGCATATAGCAAAATATGCAAGACTGCGTTTGCTAATTTAATTGGAATAGTATTACTATTTGTAAGTATTTGGACAAAAATGAAATGAAATAAAATTTGCACATGCCGCATTATGACTGAAAAGAGTGCACAACTATAGATTGCGATTAATCTACGCTGACTAGGCTGTAGTTATGGCACGTTTCTCTAATTAAATTAACGAATGGCTATGAGCATATTACCAGTCCAACCGACTAGCCAGGCAACCAATGTTGCTTTTGCATTTTTTTCCATGTAATAAAGACTACCAACTGCGAATCTGATAAAGGGTAGACTTTTCAGATTTATGGCAATCTCCTTTCGATCATTTCCATTCAGATTTGAGCAGGCTTTAATGCCGACGAGTGATAGAAAATTGGCTGATTTGGTGTACATTTGGGAAATTGAAAATGTCCCTGCGATGAGGATTGTGAACATCAATGTTGCCTCGACTAGATATGCATTGAGGATAATGTTCAATTCATGCCCAAGCCGTATGAACGTAGTGAGTGCCGCCATGCAGACTACGCCAATCATAAATTTATATGCAGGGAGGAACAATTTCCCTGTGCTTGAATTGTGAATTGTGGCAAGAATAAAGTGTTGGCGATAGATGTTGAAATAAATATTCCAATCTGAAGAGATTTCAGCCTTAATTTGGGCACTAGATCAAAAAGTATCGTAGAATTCTTGAAAATTTAAAGCCTAAGCTTATGTCCATACCAAATAAATCCAAGCCAATGATTTGAGCTAAATACGAAAAGAAATTCTGTCAAAACAATCCAAGTCCAAGGAGCAACTAACACAAACAAAATGAAAAACTCGAAAAAAAAATAGCCAAGCAAGAGGAAATAATTGTTCGTCCATTCTGCAGGGAGAATTGAATAAAGTGGTGACATTGGCGCTACGACATAGAGAAGAGAAAGGATTACTGCCAAGACTATAAACGCAGCTGGAAATGCTTGAATGATGCTCTCTCGAAAATTTGGCTCAGCATACTTCTTTGTCTGAAACAGCAACCCTAATTTAAAAATTTATGAGTAAGGTTTTTCAATTAGTTTTATACAATGCATTGTCGCATACCTAAGTTCCGATTCAAAATCATCTGGCTGTTGAAAATATTTGCTATTTGACTCCCGTGCAGATGTATAGTTAATGAAGTAACCAGCGAGGATAACCGGCATGCTATCATGAGTAGGTAGATTATCATTGCCTCAAAATTCCTTGTTCGCTTGAAGCTATGCTCAGCTTTAGGAAAACAAAGAACTACAAAGAAAAGGTTTGTGAATGAGATAAATAAGACAGATGTATTGACAAGTGATTTCCACCTAGTCGCACTCGGCTTTATCGTTGGTTCTTTCTCATTATTATAGTCAAAAGGGATTAATCCGTAATTGCAACAATACTTTGAAACAAGCAGAATTGTTCTGCTTTCTTTTTCTGTCAGCATTTTTAAAATTCTGAAAAATTAAGGCTAAAATAGTGATATGTAAACTCAGTTTCGTGGCCTTTTGTACTCTGTTGGTTGAATCACTTAGCTGAACCCTTTCATTTATTATCTAATGAAGTTCCAATCTGAAGTAGTTTAATCACCACTAGCGAAGCATTGCTTCATCGCTATGACTTGGTTTAACTAAACATATAATTCTCCATGTCGCAAGATAAATCTTTAAATGCCGGGTGTTATACCTAAGGAATAGTTAATGTTAGGAAATAGTTTCTCTCGTTCGCGTCGTAATGCCAATGTCACCCATTTATGGTTCTGCATGGGTCAGTTCAGTTCGGATTGGAGGCAAACTGAACCTAACGACGCGAACGAGAGATACTATTCCTGCCAAGTGCTGACAGAGAAGCTGGAAAAGGTTGTATCAAGTACTCCCGAAAATTGTGTTCAGCATAGCCCTATGTTCCAAATAACGATCCTAATTTAATTTATTATCAACTGTAAATAATAGCGTGTCAAATAATTATTAAAACAATCCTTACTCAAGTTTTGGTTCAAAATCATTTGGTTATTAAAAATATTTTTTATTTCAGTTCCATGCAGAAATACAGTCAAAGAATTAACCATAGAAGAAGAGCGGCCAGCCAGCATAACAAAATGAAATACCATTGCCTCAAAATTTCTCGCTCGTCTAAACTCATCAAAAACTTTTGGTAAACGAAGAAGAACGAACAGATGATATACAAATGAGATGAAAAGTACTAATCTATTGAGATATAATTCCCATCTAGATTTGCTCTGTTTAATTTTTGTCCCTTTCTTGTTACAAAAATCAAATGGAATCGTTCCAAATTTGCAGCAAAGAAATGCACCTTGCCGCATTGTTCGAATTTTATTTCGTGTTAACATTTCGAGGCTTTAATGTAGAGGCTGAATCTATTTTTTGACTTAACAATTTGGAATGTAAAAAAAGTAGAACAGCATCCACAGCCTTTTCTATAAAAGTTAATTCTACCTACTAAATGAGGTTTTCCCAAGATTACACCATCATGCCTTTTCTAGTGCTTGCTAGGCCATCATTAATTTTTACATGTCACATAATCATGTTTAATAAGACTGGGCCACGAGGGAAATTATTTTGCTCACTAGCCATTTGAAATGGGCACTTAGTTGTCATTACGGTGTTGAAATTTCAACAATAATAACTGGAACCTCATGGCGACATTTCATATTAAAATGGTGCAAATTACGTAAACAGACTTTACTGATAAAATGGACACATCTAGCTACCTATAACATTTTTGTTGTGGAAATTGAACCACAACAATCTAGTTAAATATAAAATTTGCCCTTGATGTCTAATTTAACTATTATTCTTGTCTTTCGCCTCTCTAATTCAAATTCAAATAATCTTTATTCAAGTGTCACAAATGGATCAATAAGATATTGTTCTTCCCCCCAGGACACATTAACCTATAACAAATGCCTTAAAAGTATTGTTTAGAAGCTTATAATTTTATAATAGTTTTTTTGAGTTTTGATTAGATGATAACAAGTCATTTTAATAATGGGAAATAACAATACAAGAATAGCCGGTCACAATTCTATCCTCTTCAATATAAGCCAACTCTTCACCGTACCTACAAATACTTCTCTACTCATTTCAACCACATTCCAGGATTTCGGAAGAGAGTTCCAAAGGAAAGCCGCTCGGTAGAGGAGAGATTTTTTACCACATTCTGTTTGACACCTAGGGAGTGTAACTAAGCTCCTGGTACCCTGAGAGAGAGTTCGGTTAGATCCCAACAATCTTCCCATAGTAGAAAGAGCGCTCAGTATACTGAGCATCATAACATATTTTTAATAATGTCAAAGTCCTGATTTCATACACAGTGAAAAAATTGCATTTAATCAGCAAATCATTGATGTCAATCCTGACTGATAAAAATACCGAGGCATTCCCATTTGAATTTCTCTTCCATTTCTTTTTATTATGATATGGGTAAAAGCATGCTAAAATTAAGGAGTTAATCTTATCCTGCATCTTATAGATCATGGAATATGGTACCACCGCCCAATGTTCAATTCCATAAGTAACTAACGAATAGACATAGGCGTTCATACACACTTTAAACAATGATAGATTTAAATGCCTACGATACATATGCAGCCTATTCACTGATACACTTAATTTTTTTAGTAATAAATCTGCATGCCCATTAAAGTTAAGAAAGGAATCTATATTAATGTGAATAATCATCCACACCGTTTTACCTAGATTTACCTTCGAGCATAAAATACATTTCCCTTCGGTAAATAGAGGCGAAAACCCCCAAAAATAACAAGAAAAATCCGTCCCCATGTTAAGGGCATGAGTTCACTTTTTTGTTGACAAAAGTCGTGGTTGCCAATAGAAATGGTTAGATTTACACAAAGGTTATTTTTCTTACACCATTCACTAAATTTGTCGAGAATAGAGTTCAGTTTTAAAATGATGTCGTCGACATCAACACCTTTCTCGAATAAAACCAAATCATCAGCATAAAAAACATAATTAAGTAAACCTATATCTCCAATGTCAATTAAAAATAAAACGAATAACAAAGGTCCTAAGATAGAGACCTGCGGTACCCTTGTGTACAGATTAAAACATTCACTTACATAAATACCATTTAATTTAACCTTACAAATACGTCCTATTAGGTAAGACATAAACAAATTAGAAAATGATAATTCAATATTCAGCATTTGCATTATTTTATGCAACAATTTTTCATGCGAGACTGAATTAAACGCCTTCGTAAAGTCTACAAATAGTGCTCCCACTCTAGTTCTTTTGCAGTCTACACCATTATACACAAACTCTAAAAAATCTGAAATTGCAGTGTAGCAAGATCTAGATTTCCGATACGCATGCTGATGCCTATCTACTTTAGCTTCTACTTTTTTGGAAAAATAATCAAACAAACATTTCTCAAAAACCTTGCAAGAGAATGGGAGTGCAACAATTGGGCGATATGAGCTAGCATCTGAGAAAGCACCTTTACCCTTGTAGAGTGAAGTGATCACTTCCTTTTTAAAACAATAAGGCACAAGTGATGTTCCTAAAATTGATTTGAAAATTTTGCAAATGGGCTTAGCCATCACATCGTTAAACTTTTTGAAAAGCCTCATAGGAACCTGAGGCTCATCAGTCGTTGGGGATTTTTTAATTGAAAGTATTGCCTTTGCCACTTTTTCGACAGTAGAAACTTCACTCAAGTCTACTTCTGATAAAGGTTCAATCTCCTGACTCTCAAAAATATTTTCCAAATCTATTCTTTGCTGAACAGATGGCTCATCTTTTACTCTGAAACTTGAGACCAGTTCCTTACATATATTATTTTCTTGATACAACAGTTGACCATTCTTAACTATTTTATTAATCTGTCGAGGCTTTTTACATCTATAGTTAGTCAAGACATTAATCGTGTCCTATAAACTAACAGAATTGGCGTCTTTCTCAAACTTGGTCGAATAATATAATTTTTTACACTTAGCTAGTTCGACATTAAAACTATTTCTATTTGCCCTATTCAACTTCCAGTCAGCAACTTCATTCGTTACTTTGGCCCGTTTATGCGACTGATCTCTCAACTTACCTAACTTTCTCAAGTTCTCACTAAACCAAGGATTGACTTAAGATTACTGTCATTTTCTTCAGCGGCGCCACATTATCTAATAATTCTAAAGTGATAGATGTGATATTCTGAATATCACCATTAGGATTATCCGCTGGGATTACATTATCCAGGTTTATACAGAACGTGTCAATTTTTGATTCAAAAGATTCCCTAAACTTATCCCAATCTACCCTCTTAAATGATCGTATTCTTATCATTTTAGGCCTTACTTTTACTCTACTAGACCTGCGTAAAACAAAAATGAAATCGTAATCGGACCCTCCAAATACAAACTGCCCCGATTTTTTGTAATAGCTCTTGTTTTTCTGCCTCAGCTATTAGAATAAAAACACACGTATGATGAGAATTTTATTTACTTCAACTCTTTTCTAGTTTTGACTAAACAAATAAATTGTGATCAGTACACTTTTTTGCTTTAAATAGTACGTAACATGTCAGTATCCAACATCAATTTATATTTAGTGTAACTAACGAAACGCTATGAGCACATTTGCTGTCCCACTAACTAGCCATTCTACCAAAATTGCTTTTGCATTTTTCTCCATATAGTAAAGGCCGCCAACTGCGCACGTGATCAGTGGCAAACTTTTTACATCTCTATCAACTGATTTTACGTTATTATTATTCAAATTCAGCACAGCTTTAAAATCTTTTGATCGCTGATACATATGAGAAATGGCAAATGTTCCAGTAATGAGGACAGTTGAAGTCGCAATTGTTTCTGTGAATGCAAATGCAAAGAGAATTGTATGCTAAATGTCCCCATGCAGACTACTCCAAGCAGAAATTTGAAAGAAGGTAGAAATAGTTCCCCAACACTGGAATTGTGTACCGTCGTGAGAAGAAAGTGTTGACGATAAATGCTGAAATAAGTATTCCAGTCTCAAGAGATATCATCCATCTTAATATTCTCCCTAAAAATCGTCAAATTTAAATTCGACAATAATAGAAGAATTTAAGAAAAAGAATAGAAAAACTCTTACGAAATAAATTTAAGCCAATGATTTGAACTGAACATGAAAAGAAATTCGGTTAATATAATCAGAGCCCAAGAAGAAAGTAATGCAATCAAAATCAAAAACTCAAAAACAAAGTAGCCAAACAAAACGAAGCAATTATTTGCCCATTCTTCAGGAAGAAATGTTAAATAGGTGACATTGGTATATTGACGTAGACGAGAGAAAGCATGACTGCAATTGTTAAAAGAAAAGATGGAAAACACTGGATCAAGTACTCCCGAAAAATTGGTTCACCAAATTCTTTTGTTCCAAACAACAGTCCTAGTTCAAATTTATTATTAGTTGTTGTAAAAGTTTTAAAATAATTGATAATAAACTACTCCATACCCAGATTTTTGTTCAAAATCATTTCATTGTTAAAAATATTTCTGATTTGACTCCCGTGCAGAAATATAGCCAGAGATGTAACCACCGATGCAGTTCGAGCCGCCAACATGACTAGATAGAATACCAAGCACTAAAAATTTCTTTTTCGCCTAATCTCACCCAAAACATTTGATAAGTGAAAAAGACCGAACAGAAGATATCCCAATGAGATGAAGATTACTAATCTGTTGAGATGTAACTTCCAGCTAGATATACTCGACCTTAACATTTGCTTTTTCTTATCAAAGTCAAAAGGAATCATTCCAGATTTGCAACAAAGAAATACAATTTTTCGAATTGTTCTAATTTCCTTTTGAGTTCTTCTGAGAATAAAGAATTTAAGCGGCTGAAAGTAAATTTTGACAGGACAATTTGGACGAAATAGAATCGAATCGACAGTTCTTATATATAAGAAATTAAGTTGATACAGTAATTGTATTCTTCTAAGGTTGTTATCTGACCAGTTCTATTGCTCAAAGACCATGTAAAATTTTTTAATCATATTTAATCCAATTGAACATAGGTGAAATTATATCATTCATTTGGCATTTAATTTNTCAAAGACCATGCATAATTTTTTAATCATATTGAATCCAAGTGAGCACAGGTGAAATTATATCATTCATTTGGCATTTAATTTGGGTCATGAATTACCATGAACGTCTAGTACTCAAGTCTAAGCTCATTTTGTCATTTTTTATTAATGTTACGAGTTAAACGAAAGATTGCATAAATAGAATTATTTGATGAAAGACAAACATCAAATCATCTTCAAAATACTCGTTACGAAATTTGAGCCGCACTTACAGTTAAATATAACGTTGCGCGTCGATCTTGAATCTAACTATTAGTTTAGTTTCTCGTATTATCAAAATCATTTGGGAAATGAAGGCTAAGATATGGTAAGCATGTTATAAATTCCTACGCAATTGAGTTTAATATATTCTCAAAGAGTAATATCTATTTCATTGCAGTGGGAAGAAAATATTGAGTAAATCGTAAATGCGAAGTCGATTTCTTGAATTTCTTTGCAATTAAATCAAGGCACGTGGAAATGAAATAATTCTGGTGAAGTGGGTGAATATGAACCCAGCATGGCGAATGTTAAATTTGATTTTCACTATTGGCTCAGTTCTTTTGAATTCAATCTCATTGAAATTTTATTTATAACAGAAATACATAAGTTTTCATCCCTGATGTTGGAATACGATGTTGAAAAAAAGACAAACTCATGTTAATAAGATGATGCAGATATGATAACAATTTATTTTAAGGGTTCTTGTCTCACTAACTTCAACGTACTAAGAATAAGTGTAATAATGTTTTCTTTAAATATTAACTTGTGTAAATTATTTGTGATCAGTTCAATATTTGGTACTACTAATGAGTGTATTCTAATCCTATGCGATTTATGACATTTCAAAAAGTATTATCTACCATCAATTTAGATTTTATGTAATTTCTAGTTAAACTAACGAAGCGCTATGAGCATATTTGCTGTCCAACTAACTAGCCATTCTACCAAAGTTGCTTTTGCGTTTTTCTCCATATAGTAAAGGCCGCCAACTGCGCATCTGATCGATGGCAAACTCTTCACATCTTTGTCTACTAATTTGACATTATTTCTATTCAAATGCATCTCAGATTTAAATTCTATTGATCGTTGGTACATCTGAGAAATGGCAAATGTTCCCGTAATGAGAACAGTGGCGGCCGCAATTGTTTCTATCAACGCAAATACAAGTAGGATTATATTTAATTCATCCCATAGTCGAACAAATGCACTAAATGTCCCCATGCACACTACGCCAAGCACGAATTTGAAAGAAGGTAGAAATAAATTCCCAATGCTCGAATTGTGAACCGTCGTCAGAAGAAAGTGTTGACGATAAATGCCGAAATATGTGTTCCAGTCTGAAGAAATATCATCTGCCTTGATTTTCTCACTAGAAAATTATCAAATTTATATATGACAGTACAAAAAAATTATAACGTACTCTTACCAAATAAATCCAAGCCAATGATTTGAACTGAATATGAAAAGAAATTCTGTTAATATGATCCAAGCCCACGAAGAAAGTAATGCAATAAAAATTAATAACTCAAAACTAAAGTAGCCAAACAAGACCAAGGAATTATTTGCCCATTCTTCAGGAAGAATTGAATAAATAGGTGACATTGGCATGACGACATGGACGAGAGAAACTATGACTGCGATTGCTGAAAGAGATGGTGGAAAAGCTTGTATCAAGAACTCCCGAAAATAGTGTTGATCATAGTGGTTTGTTCCAAATAACGACCCTAATTTAATTATTATATAATATAAGTCTTGCAAATAATTAGTGAATTATTCCATACCCAAGTTTTGGTTCAAAATCATTTGATTATTGAAAATATTTGCCATTGCACTTCCATGTAGAAATGTAGTCAGAGAAGTAACCATCGACGAAGAACGAGCTGCCAATGTAACAAAATAGAATACCAATGCCTCAAAATTCCTTTCCCGTCTAAGCTCATTCAAAACTTTTGGCAAATAAAAAAGGACAAACAGAAGATATGCGAATGAGATAAAGACTACTAATTTGTTCAAACGTATTTTCCAGTTAGATTTGCTCTGTTTTAATTTTGGTACTTTCTTGTTACAAAAATCAAATGGAATCATTCCAAATTTGCAAGAAAAACATACAACTTGCCGGAGTGTCCGAATTTCCTTTTCTGTTATCATCTTGAATCCTTTTAGAGAATGTAGAAGACGAAAATATTCTTTGACTGCACGATTTGAAATGAACAAGAAGGAGAATCAAATCGAGGTCCTTTTATATAGAACTTAAGTTGACCTAGTAATGAAGCTTTTTTCAAGATTATCATCATACGACCATTATCTCATGCCTTTTCTAGCGCTTGCTAGCGCATCATACTCAACGTTAATATATAATTTTTTTAATAATGTTTAATCCACATGTGCTGTGTGAAATTATTCCATAATACGTATCATAGGCCATTTAAAATTGGAAATGATGCCATTAGCTCTTCGGCTGGAGATTTGAATAAGTTACCTCATAAGCCGAGAATCTCATAGCGTCACATTGTATTAAAATTGTGCAAAGTTAGACGAAGAACTACGTAAACAAAGTTCTTTAGTGATGATAGAAGACAAACATCGAACCACATATTAAATACTCGTTATGAATTTTGGACCGCAATTACAGATAAATATAATGCTCGAATCTAACTTTACCAACTCGCTTGGAAAATGATTATAAATACTGGGTCTGACAATGGGTAAGCATTTGAATGCTACTTTGCAATTTGAGCAAAATTTAATTGCCAATTTTGAAAACGGGTGAAAATATCAAAGAATGAACTACCAGTTATTTCTCGACTGAAATAATACAACCAATGATTCAAAGTTTTTGAATCTGTAAATTTATTCTCCATTAATTAGAAAAAGAAAAAATGTTTTACTGAATAATTTATTCATACAAGTCATCGTCGTTTCCTGAATTTAGCAATAAAATGTTTTAAAACACTCAACTCAATTCAAGGTGTAATGACTGGAAACAGCACCGTACATCTTAGTACTTAAAAATCCGAATATGCAAATTGAAATAGAATTTGCATATGCTGCATTATGACTGAGCAAAAGAAAACCAAAAAATGCACAAATAAATTGCGATTAATCCGACTGCGGTCACTAGGCTATGACTATGACACGTTTCTTTAATTAAATTAACGAATAGCTATGAGCATATTACCAGTCCACCCGGCCAGCCATTCCACCAATGTTGCTTTTGCATTTTTTTCCATATAATAAAGACTACCAACTGCGAATCTGATA
>WJEZ01002171.1:0-14350 GCA_009869925.1 Thalassaphorura encarpata | reverse complement strand
CACCACTTGGACATTTTAGAATACAACTGAATATGAAAGTCTCTTTATCTGCAGCTGCACCTAAGAAGAGCAATTTGAATTTGTAAAATAAATTACCATTATAAAATTTGATTATCCAAAATACCTTCAAAATTAAAATCAACTAACTGCATAGACCTTTTTTACAGAAGTCAACAAAAAAATTACGTGTAATCTAATCCAAAACATACAAACTAAAAAAGAACAGCTTTGACTATTTATTAGTATTTAAAGTTTGGAGTATTTTACCTCTAGTACAAGCATCAAGAAATAAATTACATATTATTGTAGAAACACTTTATGAATAAATTTGTAATTCTGTTACTCGGATTCTATCTTAAAGTCAACGGTTGCTCCTACGAAAGAACTCAACAAACAAAATTAGTGGTGAAGCGGGCTCAAATTAATTATTAATCTCAATCGACCAGACCACACTCAAATTTGTTCAGCTCTTAAGAAAAAGCAATGTCGAGATTATGAAAAATTCAGTTCAAATAAAAAACTATGGATCCATTAGCCAATACATTACGAAAACAAACTCAATTTTTGAGATACATTATAAATAAGGCACTTGAAGTAGCACTAAATAATAATTTTACGGAAAAAATTGGCTTGGCTTAGCCGATATGCTAATACATAATATAAGTACAGTCGAGCGCTCACGCTTGGATCAAAATCAAAAGTACTGTGCTCATATTTGGAAAATTCTCTAAATTTCCTAGTTATGATTTCCAAAACTCTCATAAAACTTCTTTTCTTCATCTACTGCATATTTTACTATCTGATTTGGACTTGCCCAATTAAAGTAGCAAATTACAGTGGATCAATATTTATTTTACCTCTGAACCAAAATTCATTTCGCCTCAAGTGTTTCTACTTGTTCTTANGATTTACACATTTTTGCCCGATTATTTTTGAACGTGTGGATGCTGACATTTTTAATCCTTGTCAATCCAGAAACTTGGGAACAAGTGGGGATAATTTGCATCGTCATTCTAAATTTTGGAATCTGTTTCGCACTATTTTATGCAAAAAGACTTTGGAGAGACGTAGCTGGGATTGGGAATCAAGGGATAATTTTTAATTGGAGATTGAGCAAATTTTTTAAATTGCCAGAATTTGTTGAAAAGGATGGGATGGAAAATTATTATTTGGCTATGTTCATTGCTGGAGTCGGTGCAGCTGCAGCTCATCCAATTGGCCTCACATTAATCCTCAGTATGAACTCAAAAGTTTTGGACTATAGTATTAAATTATTTTGGCTCTTTGTTACTTACGAGCAAGGCCAAATATTATTTGTTCTTGGCGGTTTCATTTATTGGAATGACGAATATTCTATTCGTTGGAACGCCAATATTATCTGGAGCTTTTTTGAATTTAATCAACAATTGGCTACGACAGCATGCACGGTGAGTTAACATATTTTTCAAAATTCATCATAATAATTTTTTTCTCCTTATTAATTTCAGCAACCGATCAAAAATGAAGCTACAACGACGTCGTCAATTATTAACACTTTTCCGTGCCCATCAACTTCTTCATTCAAGGCTGGATGAACTTCTCATCAAAAGATTTGGTCCAGTTTTTATCATTTTCATGAGCCTAGTCTACAGTCTAGTTAGTGTGACTGTGATTATATTGTACAACAAACTTCATCCTCTAATAATCATTAGCCTAATATGCGGACTTTTAATCTTTTCTAATTGCATGCGATGGGTCTCAGATTTATTGGCTCGGACACCAGAACTTTCTCAACGATTTCTTGACTCTTTACTCCGGAATTCTAGCTCACTTCGGATTTCTAAGGAAGAGACTCGTTTTCGAATTTCATGTCAACCACTATATTTTCATTTGGGGTCTTATGCATGTTTTGCCAAAGAAACTTTTTTAATTCTTCTAAGTCTTATCATATTGAACGGGATTATAAATGCATTGCTGTTTTATAGGGACAAAGGATAGGATATACAAATTTTACATGAGTTGACCACCAATTAAGGTTTAAATTTAATGGATATAAATAAAAAATAGGCATAGTGAATAAAATGTTGCGTTTTTATGTTAGGGTTTAAAAAAATTACTTTCACAATATAGGAGTGGTAAAGGTTTAAATTACTATTATTTTTGTATTACGTAATTTCTCCACGTGTTTCTCTTACATAATGTATAATGCTTCGGACTTGTACCTCGAAAACCTCTTAGGCTTAATATCAAATTTTTATTTCGGTTACAAAAGACTTATCCTAAGAAAATCTACTGTAGGGTCTGTCTATAAAATAAAGTATAGCTTTAGTCAAGTTTTCAACCCCAATACGAACACATGCAAATTACACTGTAGTTTATCATGATTTCTTCAACGCTAGTAAATTGGTCACAATTATTTATTTTCTATTCTCATAGATATTTGTTATTGAACCCAGTCAAAATAAGTCGGTTCAAGGGCTCATTGTACGTTTAACCCCTTCAAGTGAATTCCTTCTGCTTCAAATAGTTTCAACTATCTATAAATATCCATATATTTTCTCGCTTAGTTAGTATGTATTGTTTCTGGAATCTTGGATTTTTATTATGGGCTGATTCAATGAAGAAGTGGGATAAAATCGGTGTAATTTGCTTACATTTTATAAACATAGGAGTTGTCTGTGCACTCGCTGGAATTGAGACACTGTGAGAATTTGTAATCAACTTTTGATTTTTAATTGGAAATTGGCAAGATTTTTTAAGCTAACAAAATACGTTAAGAATGATGGATTAGAAAGTTACTACAGAGATTTGTTCATTGGAGGTTTGCCATCTCCGTTGGCCAGAGTTTTTGGAATGGGGTGTATTCTTTTGCGGAACATGAATTCTGTAGTTTTGACTAAAAGTATTGATATCTTTATTTGGTTATTTGTGGCTCAAGACCAAAGAGAAATTTTGGTTGTATTAGGTGGATCCTTCATTGGCACTTCATAATTATCGGATCTCCTACATTAACAGCTACTTTTCTTAATTTTCTGAATAATTGGCTGGGACAATATGATATTTCGTAAGTATTCAGGATAAAATTAATATTACAGCATTTAAATTTTATATTGTCCACAGAAAATCCGACAACAGGAAGAAAATGATTAATTTGTACCGAGCCCATCAAATCATGCATGCGATAGTGAATGAATTTGGAGAAGAAATATTTCCAATTATAATTTGTTTTATTCACATTGGCTGCACTCTCATCATTGTTACAATTTGGTTATTTGTGGCTCATGACCAAAGAGAAATTTTGGTTGTATTAGGTGGATCCTTCATTGGCACTTCATAATTATCGGATCTCCTACATTAACAGCTACTTTTCTTAATTTTCTGAATATTTGGCTGGGACAACATGATATTTCGCAAGTATTCAGGCTAAAATTAATATTACAACATTTAAATTTTATATTGTCCACAGAAAATCCGACAACAGGAAGAAAATGATTAATTTGTATCGAGCCCATCAAATCATGCATGCGATAGTGAATGAATTTGGAGAAGAAATATTTCCAATTATAATTTGTTTTATTCACATTGGCTGCACTCTCATCATTGTTACAATTTTTCTACTACATCCAATTTTACCCTTCAGTCTGACTATAGCTGTAATTTTTGGAATTATTATTTTTACAAATTCAATTCGCCTAATTAATTCTAACAATAATTCTAAAAAACCTATTCTAAATGATTCACACATTTTCTTCTTGCTCGAAGCCCCGAAGCTTCTACAATATTTCTGAAACCGCTAAAGAGTGAAAATATTGGGTAAATCCTCGTATTAAAGAAATATTACAAGCGTTTTTAACAATCTTGTCGTCTGTTTTATTTTAGCGCAGGGTCCTACACTAAAATCAAGAAAATAACTTTTCTGGTTCTTTGGAGTTTAGCAGTTGAGAATGGGATTATGAATTCTTAATATTGTGCAGAAAATTTAGACTTTAGACTACTTTGTGAATGAAAATTGCATTCCACTCAAATTTTATATGAAATAAATGTAAAGTTTGAGTAATGCGCTTAATCAAGTCTTCGTCTCATTCATTTCTGACTTGGTGAAAGTCTGGAAGAAAATTAACATAGGGTCTTGAACTTTTCATTGCAAACGCAATTACACAAAATAAGATAACCCAGACGCCCTTCGTGAGCCAATGAACCGATATTTTTAATGCACATATTTAACCTCTTAGTAGAAAAAACTGAGTTCAGTGATACTAAAATTAGAAATCTGGCGATTAAATGAAATGCCTTAAAACAAAATCACGTCATGTCATATTGACTATCTTTCCAGTTTTATCCAGTTTACCAGAATTGCGAAAACAAATCTCTCAGACGTCAAATCTCAAAATATTATGATTATTTTTGGCACACCCAGGTCATTATAGAAGAATGAAGCTCTGCAGTTCTGGTATAAATAGCCAAGACTTTTTCTGAGTAGCAACTAGCAACTCATTACTTCAACTAAAGAACAATCAGTCAAAATATTTTTTGGAGATTTCAACATGATTCGCTTACTGCTCATAATTGTAGCAACTGCTGCCTTCATGGTAAAATTTCAAGGTAAGTACTAAATTTGTTTGCACCATGTCAGGTAAAAAAATAATGTATTGTGTACAATTTATCCACAGCGGATGCAATTATTCAGTGTCCCCCTGACCCTAGCGTTATTCCTTGTGATGAAGATTGTGTGGCTCAACATGGTTCAAGGTACGGTGGAAGTTGTGATGGAAATCATAATTGCAAATGCAACACCACTGAACTACGTAAGACAGGAGCTAAACGCAACCTTACTCTTTACATTATTAATTAATTTCTTTTATGACATATTATATTTTATTTATTTTATTGATGACAGGGACTGTACCTAGCTCAACCAGCCTCCAGTGTAGGAATGGTTTATTCAACTCCCTGTACAGTTGGGTTTGCGAATTGGATTGTCAATGTTTCCACGGAGCTGTGGATGGCTATTGCAATTTTTACACGAGCGCTTGTATCTGTGGAGCTGATGCATCTGAAGTAAGTATTTTTCAAAATTTTGTTGACAGATTTTTCTGTTGACAAAATAATTTCGTCTTTGTTCCTTTCCTTTAAAAAGGATGCCTGCCCTGGCGTTATAATATTGGATTGGGTTGCGAGTCACATACCCGGATTGCCAAACATCATCGGGTGAAAGGATTCATAGTGTCAGTTGTTAAATTAATTTGTCAAATCAAAATAAAAAAATGTTCAATATAAAACATACAAATACAAAAGAAATCATACTTCTCTGTATTAATTTCTTTCATTTGGGTTTGAGCCTATGGTGAAGTGATTATATGTGTTAGAGCATCTCATGGTGTCATAGTGCAGAAAAAGAAATGATGCATAGTTTAGAATAAAATAATAATCTGGAGGCGTCTTAAATTTTTTAAACACTGTGCTACAGCTCACATAGTTCAAATTAATTTAGTTGGGATGTCATTATCAACATAAGTTCACCAATCCCAGCATTGGCTGACAAGTCAAAAGCATTGAGCTACTATAATTAGCCAGTTCCATATTACGCAGCACATACGCAGTGTAAAGGTCAGGTCACGATATAGAAATATGATATGAATTTGACCACACTCGAAAAATTTTTTTGTATAAATACGGAAGGTTGATTCTAGGTTATTCATATAATTTTTTTGCACGATAGAAAAGTTTTTAAGGTTTTAACATTCTGTCTAAAAATGTTTCGTGTATTTATAATATTCACATTAGCTTGGTTTGCAGTAAAATCCGATGGTAAGAATATTTTTCTTATAATAATGCATATTAAAACGTAAATTTATATCATTTTGTAACAATTGTGTACAATTTTCCTTGCCTTCAGACCTTATCCAGTGCCCTGTCCCAATAGGAAATGTTATTCCGTGTAATGAGGACTGCATAGGTCAACATGGGGCAATAAATGGTGGAGCCTCTGTGATGGAAATGACGATTGTAAATGCACCAGTGTTCAGCGTAAGTTAGTCATTTAAAAAATTAAAATTTGATAGAAAATTCTACTTTTCCATGGCATTTAAGGGACTGTTGCAAATTCGAGCAGTCTTCAGTGTGTGAAAGACAATCCAGAGCTGGAGCGAAATCTTTATAGTTCAGGTTGCGATTTGGACTGCAAATGTTTTCACGGCTCTGTGGGTGGAACTTGTAATTTTACAACTAATGCTTGTGTCTGTGGTGCTAATTCGACTGTAAGTTGTTTGCAAAATCTGCTTTACATGCATTGCAGTGCATTCTTGGGTATTAATTTATGCTTTTTATTTGGTTTTTCAAGACTTCTTGTCCCCCAAGTGGAAAAGAAATTTTGGTATTTATTTGCTCATGATTGACACCATTTGTAGGGTAGTCTACTTCGGATTTTTGCAGATCCGACATCAATACATGTAATAATTTATTATAAGTTGTAATATTGATGTACACGAAGAAGCAATGATAAATAAATGTAAAGATGTAGTCAAAAGTTAGCCTTATAATTGTATTTTTATTACTAGTTGATTTGTAATCTGGAATGATTTTTTGTAATGCACAAGTGACTTGAATAAAAACTCCTAACGCGGACAACAAAGTTTTTCAAATAATTCTTAAGCAACTTGTTTATAACAGATTTTTTGGCGTGGTGTCACTGTTGAGAAGAACCTTTTAAGAATATTCCAACAGTTTTTCTGATACCAATTTTATAGTTTTGATTACGTATGTATGGCTATGATTCGTCTAACTTTCCCGTCTATAAATTTTTCCCAGCATGTCATTGAATAGTTGACGTGGGAGTCCATCCGACATTTGATCAATGTGTGACGTAATGATTTTATAAGTTGTTTCCTCATATCCCTTGTACACATCTGGAATTCCCATCTCAGTGTATAATTTCTTGACTCTCTCAACCTTCTCGGGCTCATCTTGCCCATAGTTTTTCTATACAAATAAATAAACATAATTTACTCCAGTATTTTGTTATAAAAAGTTTCAAATGCACTTACGTATAGAATCTCAAGCTGCCCTGGTGTAGCCTCTTGTTTCGCTACAACAAAAAGCCATGAACATTTGCAATCTTGAATATCCGTCCCAATTTTCCCAGTCACATCAATATCTCCAAAACAATCCAAATAATCATCTTGGACTTGAAAGAAATGACCCATTTCTAAAGTGACGCGCGTAGCTTGACGCTTAAGGTCTATGTCGGTAATTCCAGCCTGAAAAAAAAACAGTCGACAAAGTATTTACAATTTAATTCTTCTGGAATTTCCATATTTTCATTTCCGGCAGGTTTATTGTGATTTGACACGAAGTCACCGGATTCACGCAATGCAAAGCAATGCAAATTCTATTTACCATAGCCATAGCAAGGGCAACGGGCAAAGTAAAGGAATAAAAGCTTGTCTTGAATTTCACAATCCCAGAGTAAGCTGCCATTGTGTAACTGAAAGAAAAAACCCACAAGGGTGAGAAAAAGTTATTTACTAGGTCAGATATTAGGCTAATTCATTCACAGCATGAGAATACATATGAATGACGTGTTTTATCTTTTTTATCTTGTTTGTTTTTTACTTTTCCATTCTTTTCTCCAAACTCGTAAGTGTGTCTAGACTTTGGCCAAATGCTGTTTTGAGTGTCGCATCCTGCATGATCTCAATCAAATCCACATAATAGGATTTACCCTGAAAATACTTTTTTAGCAGAGGGTAAATACAAGTGCTGATCACAATCGCATCATTGAAAGCAGCTGGGCCAAGATTGTATAATTTGTACCAGCATGGAAGTCCACGTCTTGTTTGGGATCCGTCCATCATGTCATCGTATACAAGAAAAAATGCTTGGAGCTGCAAAAAAAATTAAATTATCAACAATTCTGACAATTTTTCAAAAAATAAACCAAAAAAAAACTAACCATTTCGACACACCATCCCAAAACATAGGACAAATGAATATTTTCAGCCGTCAATTCTTTCCCTTGGGTTTCAGTAATGTAGCGATAAGCTAGGACAGTTGCCAATCCACTGAGAAAAATTGATTTTTATATTGTAATGAAAAACTTCATTAATTAGATAGGATGGAGGTGCTTTACCGATTTAATTTTCCATTTGGTACATTATATTCCAGCACTTGTTTTAACCAGTCTTTTGTATCAACCAATTCCTTAAGATCTGGCATTTCTGTCAAATCCTTTTACCGATTTAATTTTCCATTTGGTACATTATATTCCAGCACTTGTTTTAACCAGTCTTTTGTATCAACTAATTCCTTAAGATCTGGCATTTCTGTCAAATCCTTTACAATTGAAGGGAAAACGTCCATAAACTCTTGTTTCTCTTTTTCAGATAAAAGGAAAGGTTTTCCATCCTTGCCTTTTCCATTGGTGGTCGTCCCGTTTTCATATTTGGCATTTGGCATAGCTTGACCATTTGAAATATTTGTAGCAGTGGACCTGAAATTTAAAATTTTAAAATTACTAGTGCAATAACTTTATCGCATACGAATTATGCTTATGTTGCTTAAGTTTTGTTTACATTTTAACCCTTGGAATAAAAATTTCAGTTGCGATGCTCCTTGGCTTTGCAAGTTGAAATCTGGACTGAAACTGAAACTGAGTAGCGTGTTGCACCACCACTCCAACTCGAACCGCAAGTCTTCTTAACATTCAGCCAACAAACTAAAAAATTGATCTTTGTCCTTGTATAAAAGCTAAAAATTTTCTCATCTCAATTAAATTAAAGAAACCAATTTTCCCACACACAACATAAGATTTGATTTGACTTGACTTGACGGATTGTGCTTGGCTTGTATCGTGTGCCTCCTGTGAACGCAGCGGCTTATGTGAAAGGTAAACTCTAAAAGTATAAATTATCAACTAATGATTTCCCACATCACCCACACGAAAGTTGTTTTTCTTGTAAATTTTCTTTCCCTTATGTATGAACTAGTTTGAATGGCAAGGCACTGACTGCAACATTGTGCAGTAGTAGTATTAAATCTGTATCAGTCAGTTTTGGCTCACTTTCAAATAAATCCACCAACTCAACAGAAACCAAGGTCAGAGCAAAAGGTCCAGTCTTGGGAACAACTTGCAAAATGCACCACTAGCATAAAATATCAAAGCATTAGTATAAATGACTTTCTTGACCTTTTGCAGAAATGTCATTAAGCAAAAGAAGCAGCCACTGGAGTGACAAAATGTCATAAATATCTGAGTCATCCACGAACAAACTCAGCCTTAACTACACAGTAGAAATTACATTATAACTTATTATAACCATCTTCATTCTACTAATACATAAGGCATTATTCTACTAGTATTTAACTACGTTATTATTATGCGCGTGCTGTTAATAGATGAAAACAATATCATAATTAAATAGTGCTGCATTTTGACAACACGCAGACGCAGGTCACAGTAGTTGAGGAAGATGAATTGAATCTATTTGACCTTCACTCTTGCTATTACGCAGTTTTTTTTACCGGTATATTTACATTACAGGGACAGAAATAATTGGACAAAATTACGGGTAGTACTATTGCATTTCTGCAATAAATTGCTAGATCTATAAGTACAAGGGAACTGTATCATTTTCTAATCAAATCTTTTTTTGCATATTTATCATATTCAATTCAGCTGGACCTGGACCAATCAAGTGCCACTTTGGTGAATAATTGATACACGATTTGAGAATTCTGATACAATACTTGAAAATAATGCCACAAAGACGAAAAGTGAATTTAAGGATACGAATAATTGTGTTGGTCAAGACTTCAAGAATGAAAAGCATAATACAGAGCTGAATTAATAAAATGACAGTGCGAATTATTAGGCGAAATTCTAAAATCCTTGGTAAAATACGAGATGAGCCTTCCCGTACTCTTAGCCCATTAGTTTCGCTAGTATATTTGACTTGGGCTAAAAATTCATTTTGCCAATGTGTAAACAACCCAGATTCTACGATCGAACTAACTCTTCGACTCAATCTTTCAGTAGAATGAAAATTTTTGGGGAAAGCTAGCACAAAATACGAAGGGAGAAATTCACTATTTTTCATTTCAAGCTTTGCTTCATCCTCCGTAGTTAATTTGGCTAGCAAATAATCCAAATTCAATTTTTCATCAATACAAATAAAATCATGAAGAGAAGTCACAACTTTGTCAATACATTCTGTTGAATTTGAAAAATATTCAATGTTTGCCAAGATTTTTGAATATTTTGTATCTCCAAAGAATTCTTCCATTTGTTCCATGTCGATTAGCACTCCAGCCCTTACTTCCTTGTTACGAAATCGTTCCAATTGCATCAGAGTTTTGACTTCTAATTTGGTAACTTTTGGTGACATGATGACAGATGTTAAAATCATTTTGAAATTAGTTGCAGAAATTACACTGGCGATCCACCAAGCTGCGATAAGAATTTTGACCGTGACGAGTTGGCCTTTGCTAATTTGTTGTATTTGAATGACGGAGGAGTGAAATGTTATACAAGTGGAACAAAGTCTCTTGAAATTCCTTTCTGTAGTAAAAAATTATTAAACGAAATGTCTTACTAGACAAAATTTATGCAAAATCTTACTTGATTCGTAAAATCCTCTTGCAAATGGACACTCGAGCACGTTTTTCATTTTTTTGCTGTACTCCATGGACCGATTTGATTAATTGTGCCAATGAAAAGACTCAAGGAAAGAATTGCAAAAACATACATGAATCCATTTCCACCAGCTGCACCTTCAATTCCCAATCCCAAAATTTCTCCAGCTTCTAAAAACGTTTTTCTTTGCTGTAGAATTGCTAGCCGTGAATGTTGATAATATTGTGTGAATTCTACGGAGGATAAATGTCCCTTGGCCATGGCTTTGGCTGGCTGAAAATCTATTTCAATTTCAACTCCTGTTGAACCAGCGTTAGCCCAAGTAAAATTGTACGAGTCAATCAAGTTTTCAACAAGTTTGTAGACAGGGAGGTAAGATTTTGTAAAATGCAGGTCAGAGTCAAGCCCGGTATCAGCTAATTGTTGCTGCACGATGATCAACTCAGTTTTATGGTGATTCATTGAATAATCTGGAAAAAGTTGCTCTTGGCCAGAGTAAAATTGTAAACCCAAGGTTTTGCTGTGAATTCCAATCAGTTGAATTGGGTTGGGACAAAATTGACAAATTGTGTACAAAAGAAATCGAGCATTTCCCAACTTATCAGATGAACGAACAATTTCAATTTTGTTCCTGAACATTTTTAGGTCAGGGTGAGAAATTAAAAGTGACTTCGGCTGTATTCGCTTGGTTGAATAGCAGATGAGTTTTCCACGATTTACTACAGGTCCAGGGTAGAAAACATTTTTAAAATAGGTGACCACTTCATTTCTATCCAATAGCTCATCTACAATAAAAAAAATTGCCAAACAAGTTGATTTTGGAAATAATTGTCCGGCTTGGAATTTTTGGTTGAGGTCGAGGTGTAAAATTGGGTGTCCAGTTGTTGAAATTTTTTGAAAGAAATTGTCAGTCTCATTGTCTGAGTAAGGAAAGTTCAAAAATATAATTTGGCAATCCTTTAATTGGAGATCTGTTGACATGTAATTAATAATGTTAATTAGAACTACTTGGATATTGTATTCGTCTTCGTCGTAATGATTTATTAGTTCCGTCATTTGACTTGAATTTGGACGTATTTGGGTAGCAAATAAAAATATCAAAAATTGTAGAACTGAGAACAAGAACATGTTGAATCGTATCCTTTTTTTCAACTAATACAGTTTTCCCTAGGCTTAGAAGTTTTATATTTACTCCTGAGCTAATATTAATTGAGCTACTCGTAGATTTTAGATTGCATTAGTACAGGAATGTCTCATTGTCTGAGTAAGGAAAGTTCAAAAATATAATTTGGCAATCCTTTAATTGGAGATCTGTTGACATGTAATTAATAATGTTAATTAGAACTACTTCGATACTGTATTCGTCTTCGTCGTAATAATTTGTTAGTTGTCTCACTTGACTTGAATTTGGGTCTAAATGAGTAGAGCTAACTAGAACAAACAAAAATATTAAGAACGCTAGAACTGAGAACAAGAACATGTTGAATCGTATCCTTTTTTCAACTAATACGGTTTTTCCTAGGCTTAGAAGTTTTATATTTACTCCTGAGCTAATATTAATTGAGCTACTCGTAGATTTTAGATTGCATTAGTACAGGAAACTCAAATCAAATAACAATATATTGGACAAACAAGTCAATAAATTATCTAGCATATAAAATCCAATCGCAAGTCAGTCTCAACTCAACTAAACTTATTTAACTAATTTGTATTTATTGAAGAAAACTTCTAGTGGTATATCTTTAGGGGCATAAGTGGTATAAACATTTGATAGCGTCGTTATTTAATCAAGTAATATGAACGAATCACCGAATTATTCAAAGACCTGGGCTGGGTGCATGAAGTTTTATAAGCAAGTACTAACTTCACTGAAAAGAAAAGGAAAAACTTTCTGTTATTGTATTTTTATCAATCAATTTGAAAACTTTTATGGAACAATGCAGCAACAGGAGACGACAAGGTATTCTAAAAGTATGCCTACTGATCTGTAGTTTACTACAAATCCCATTAATTTAAACTTCTTCGATCATTTTATGATAAAACTCACGTTGCGTGTTCAATGGAATTTTTGATATACATAGTTCCGAACAGAACTTATAACTTCTGTCCATAACATAAATAATATCAGTCAACTAGTTGAACAAATTTTATATTACGTTACAAACGCCTTCTCAAGAATCATGGTTTTGCGAATTTGGAGAACCACAAAAGGGTTTAACCAATTGCCATTCTATCTGCTAGTTATATCAAATTATTAATAAAAATAACATTTTTCTCAAAAAAATTAAAGCAGCTCGAGTATATTTTTCAAATTCTTAGAAATTATTTAATTTGCATTAAAATTATTAATTATTTTATCAGATAAAAATTAGAAACAAGCTGAAGGTAATCAAATCCAGAAACAAGTAGGAAATCTAAAGTGTTCATGGAATGGTAATGTGTTGTGCACATTACGTACAACATGTTTGCCTCATTATGTATTTGCGGTCAACAAACAGAGCACTAATTAAACCATAAAAAGTAGTTCAATTTGTTGAATGCATGTACAACATAGAAGAGGAGAATGAATGTCGTAATTTTAACACAAAAGAAGAAACTGTCAAAATTAATTTTTACAACAGGATTTTGTAAGTATTTATGAGACATAACAGTCTCGTTATATAATAACATTGCGGAAAATAGTAATCTCGTATAAACAGTGCTTTGTTACAAGTTGTTACGATTTCCTCATCTATGTCAATTTCCACAGATGGTAATGATTAACCCTGTTTTTGCCAACAACTAATTAAACCGTGAAGGAATTAACACAATGAGATTAATTTCAGCACCAATTTGTCATTAGTTTGTTAAATTTAAGAGTTTCTAAGCAAACTTTTGGCACTTTTCAAAAGTTTGATGACAAAAGAAAGTGTGTTTGTGGGTTTTGTACGATTAAACGTAGACGTTGCACACGTATTTGACAATTTATGTAGATTAATAATAATTAATAGAAGGAAGTATTTTTCGTACAAGTACAATTTAACGCTTATTTTTACATGCTGCTAAAGCATATGACCAAATGACAGATTTAACGGTAGAAGTGGACAAAAACTACATGTGCGATAAGCTGCAAGCATGTACCTTCCTTAAGATAATGCAATGTCAAGATTTGGCGTTAAAAGTGTGAGATTTGGCATTTAGAGCATGAATCATGACTGTTAGTTCCGGTGAATGCGTACGCATTGCATTTGAACGTAAATACTGCCATGCTATGCTATACAATGTAATACTCGTATATTAAATAATGCATTTGGCCCAGCCGTAAATAAATTAATCGCTTCAATGCACAAAGTAGTTTGTTTGTATGGTCGTATTTTTTATTCATTCTGTCTGTTGTACATACCATAAATTAAGACTGAATTGAATTGATCATAACACTTTACTGTCCTATGTTTTTCTGTATTTTTGACTATTACATAATAAATTGTGGTTTTCTGTTTTTTTTACTCTACTTAAATGCATTGAAAATGAAAGGGAAAGAAAGAACGGAAGATAGAAACTGGGCAGAGTGTTAGTAAATTCAGCAGGTTAAGGTAAAAATTTAGAAACAAATAGGAAAATAAGTTTTAAAGAATATAAGACCAATCAAGAAATGCCGTAATGGTAAAGAAACGTGTAAGAAAAGGAGTAGATACTGTCTTGGTAGCATTGTAAATATTGGCAAAGCAATTACAGAGATTAGCGATAGAAAATGAGCGATAA
>WJEZ01002170.1:0-14350 GCA_009869925.1 Thalassaphorura encarpata | reverse complement strand
TTATGCTTCTTTTGCACCACCCTGAGTATGATTCTTAAGCTTATGTGCAAGTATGTAGTTAAGTGGCTCCTGAGTGAATAAAAAATTAAATTTGACCACCAAATGATTGGATGAGCATGTAATTTGGGAATGGACAATGGACCTACTGCAATGCAATGCATAAGACTGCAAATGCAACTACTACTCCTGCCTTTGTTCATTCTTTTTATTTTATCGCTGTTGTTTTGTCCCGAGTCACTCACGCACAATCAACCCTCTACTAAAACTAAAGTGTATAAAAAGTAACAACAATGGGATTTGAATCCATGGGCCTAGGCCTAACGCGACGTTTGTAATGAAGAAATCCCCATGTGGTTTTATTATTATGACCAGGGCAAATTGCGGCTCAACGCCACACCACTAGGTGGGAGTCTACGAGTTAATGGCCCAAGGTGAAGATTAAAAACTATGAAGGCGCTATGCGCTATGAGAATAATCTTTTTGAATTATCAGTCAGACTCCGTTATGGCAATAGCAGTTTTTTCGGCAATTTCATTTATATTTTCACCGTACCGGCCGTGTAAGCGGTGAAACCGCATCAACATCAAGAGTTCTGACATTTTTATTTGAAGCAAGGCTCTTGGGTATCAGAGACGCTATGGTATGCCATTGCCTTTGTGGGCAAAGTTTATCTGACATCTGGAACTGTGAGTCTACTAGTTAATGGCCCAAGGTGAAGATTAAAAACTATGAAGGCGCTATGCGCTATGAGAATAATCTTTTTGAATTATCAGGCAGACTCCGTTATGGCAATGGTAGTTTTTGCGGGAATTTCATTTATATTTTCACCGTACGTACTGTACCCGCTGTGCATGCGGTGAAACCGCATCAACATCAAGAGTTCTGACATTTTTATTTGAAGCAAGGCTCTTGGGTATCAGAGACGCTATGGTATGCCATTGCCTTTGTGGGCAAAGTTTATTTGACATCTGGAACTGACTGACTGGAACGAGTCTGGGAGGGAAATAGTTTCTGACACAAAACCTAACGTTGTTTTCCACCTCAAATACTCGAAGAACATGGAACAAACGTAATCTTATGAACTCAACTTTCATCCAGAGCTAGAGCTTGGTTGCTTGGAGCTGAGGTAGAAGGACTAGGACATTAACACGTCGTGTTTCCATTCCACGGTGTTGGCCTAATTTCATATCACTTTCTCTCTCGCCTTTCATATCTTCCTTTTCCTTTGCCTTTCCTGGGCTGGGACTGATGTCTTCGACCTCATTTTCTTTCTCCAGACAAAGAGAGAGCACCAGCATCAGCTATAACTTTTTTTGGCCGGCCATATCTTCATAAACTGACTAGTCTGGTTCTGGTCTAGGCGCATTGTTTTAAGTGAAAGTCGTCTAGTCTAGTCTATATGGATGAATGGACGAACAGAACACAAAGTTCCTGGAGAAGGAAGGAAAGCGCCGAGTGTGTCAGCCATGCTCTGCTATGCTATGCTATTCCATGCCTCCAGCCAGAAAGGGTTTGTTTATTGATCTCTTAGCTCAGAAATATCGATCTTGAGAAAAGACGCTGCTGGTAGAAAGGAATAAGAACAACTAAATGTAACTGCATCCGACGGACGGCTAGACTAAACTCTAAAGACGACTGACTCATTCCTACGACTACTTAAATATAAAGGAACTGAACTGCAATTCTAGTCTCTAGTGAAATGAAATGACCGGGCAGCTTCACGATGGTTGAATGAAACATGGTGAATATACCTGGATTTGTTAATGCATTTTTACATATGGATTATAAAAGGTCAGCTGAGGTCACAGGTCAAGATTTACATGGCTAGCAGGTTGAGCAGTCTAAAAATTCATTTAGAGAAGTCCAGTTTATCTCTTGTCGTTAGTTCGAATCGAATGAATTTTATTATAGCTTGTCTGAGAATTTAGTATAAGAATAGCGAGCCTAAGTTGGGCCATTGAGTTCTGAAATTGTGGCAGACTGGTCTAAATTTGGGTTGTGGAGAAAGTAGAAAGAAAGGTGAAATTGATAGTTAGGGTTGTGGCTTGGACAATAGATTCCTTTCCTTGAACTTTCTCTTCGTCTCGAATAAGAGTTAGGGGACCAATAAGTCTTGAGACCCTGGCCTGAGAGAAACAATGGCCTAATGGTTTGGCTGGTGAAAAAGTAGACCTCTAGTGTGGCCATGGCATGGCGTCTCATAAGAAATTGCTCTACTTTAGTTTTACACTAGGTGTTTGAATCCGACAATCCACAAGCAAACTCCTTAGCGTATAGATGGAAGTCAGGGATTTATTTGGGTGTGAAATCCAATGGTGAATCCGACAATCCACAAGCAAACTCCTTAGCGTAGTGTAGATGGATATATGGAAGTCAGGGATTTATTTGGGTGTGAAATCCAATGGTCATTTGAAGAAATCAATTGGTCAGAAAATTCCCATGTGTCTCTCCCTTGTTCGATCCTAATGACTTAACACGGCAGCTGGAACAGACGACGATTTTTAGTCGTGTCAGTCAGTTTCGCCGTGTACTCCAGGGAATTTATGGTTATATATAGAATCCATGGTTCTGTTTTACTTACTTTGAAATAAAATCGGGTTCGTCGGGGTGACAAAAATATAAATCCTCTTTTACATTACGTTAGTACGTCGTTTGCGGTTTTAATCCTCTTAAGATATAATTTTTTTGTCTCTCATGCTGTTTTAACGCTAGTAGTGCAAATAAAATTGGTGTTGAATGTTCCATTTAAATGGAAATGTCGAGTACTAGCAAACAGTGACAAAAATTTTACAACTTTTGGGGTTATGGGTTAAGTTTATTGCCTATAACGAATGTTATTGAGTCGGTACTTGGACTTGGGTCGTTTAATCTGTGTGGTAAAACTTTTACGGTTTTTAGAATTGGAATCCACGTGGCAGACAGACTTACGGCAGGGGATTCATTCACTCAGGGAGAGTGGTGTTGTTAAAAGTGCGTATTCATTCACATTTTGGCAGGACAATAAAATGTATGTATTCCTTATTGCTGAGTTAATTGAGATGACAGAAGAAGGGTGATGCATGTGAAGAATGTCATTTTATTTAAACGGGATTCATTTTATGAGGAATGGCAATGGCAGATCCTTAAATTGGCTAAAATTGGCAGACTTTGTTATAACTTGTGAGAATGGGAAATTTCTCATGCTCAGTCTTGCCTTGGGTTTCAATTCACACGTGTTTACGACGAGACGGCACTGTAATTGTAAATTTATGAGTGTGTGCTGTAAATTTGACTGGAGGTCAAATTAAAATGACAATGACAAGACAGTTCACGGAAGTCTTGGGAAATTGTTATTGTTTGGCTTCTGAGTGACATCTCTGGACCGTGTCATCAAAATTTAATATGCTATTGTCCACTTGTTGTGATTGCGCAAGACTAAGTACATGCAATGCGCATGCTCTATTGTATTTTAACAAAACACAAAAATTACCCATTTGTTGTTCAATGTTCACCTACGCTTAAGCTCAAGGCTTGAGAATAGGAATTGCTGTATTGCATTTTGCATTGCTTAAAAAAGATGTAGGGGTGAATGAATGGACAAAGTTTTGGTATTTTTTGCACATAAATGTATAACACATAAATGTAGCTTTGCCCATACACGTCGTCCTGATATTACTCTGCTTATGATTCTCATTACATAAAAAGTGCCAGAGGGTAAAATCCTCTTTACAGGTTACGTACCTCAGCCCAGCCAGTGTCTTGGAATTGGAATGAGAAAAGTTTTTTTTTGCCTGCCTGTCTGCCTGCCCGGTTGGTAAATGACTTGAGGGAATGTCATGAAAAGAAAAGAAAGTTGTGAGGGTGGAATTATGATGCTCTGTGCTATTCTGTTCTGAGCAAGCAAGCCAAAACTTAAAATGGCAATGGCAATGCATGTTTACTTTAGCCGGGCAGGCGGTGAATTTGAGAAGACGCACGTCTTTGCCATAAATTTTGAACACAAGCGAGTCCCAAATGACAAGACTCTGTCTGCAAAATGAGACTGAACGGCCAAACCAGCCCATAAATTGCCCACCGTTATGGATGAAACTGAAAGGCTAGTGCTAGTGCCTGCCTGCCTGGTGCATGTTTGTAGTTGATTGCCCTGAGAATTGGGATTTTGATCATTGGAACTTCAGCATTCATCATCAGCATAAAACCATGACCTGCCACAATGAGAAAAACCAAACCAGCGATGTTGTCGCTTTATTTCTCAAATGAAAAAAAACTCTTTTGGCTTCACGAATCGTGGTTCGTCTAAATTTTGTGGCCTTTAAGTGGAAATCTAGAAGTTTCTTAGTTTTAACGTTTCATGTGATTTGACATTGGCTTTTTCTGACGGAAATATAACAAAACTGACGGTCCTTGTAGATTAGATTAGAATGTACGTAAAATTATGGATTTTAATAATAATTATTTGAAAGGTAGGAGGGCACCTTGAAATGAATAAATGCCTTAATTAGACCCCCAAAGAAAACCTTTTGGATTTGCATTACATTTGTTCAGTCAGTTAGTCAGGTAGGTAGGTAAGCTAATTTACAGTTTGCATTTATTCCCCATGGCCATGGCATGGCGTGCCTAGGATCCATCAAATTTGTTCTAGTGCTCCATAAAAAATTATGCCATGTTTTAAGCTGGGGCCTCGACACGTTGCTATTGCTTTTATCCTTATTCGCTCGACTCAAGATCTCATTTCCACTTGGATTACTTTACTATTTTGTTTGTTTCTTGGCTGGGCAGACTGGACTTGGACTGCTTATGCTTTCTCCTAACATAAACAAAGTATGTTTGAATTTGAGTGTCCAGGTTTTATATGAAATTAGCTCGGCATGGTGTAAGCCATAAACTTCTCGAATTACGTTTAAGATGGAGAAATGAGGCTGGAGCGGCAACGGCACATCGAGCTCAGTCTGTTTTTGCTAAGGGTGTTGCTGTTTTAATTATCCAGCCTGTAAGCCTTTTTGCATTAGTAGCAATTTTTTCTACACCCTTTCGATTAATACGCCTTGCGCTTAGTTTTTAACCCGGGCTGCGTGCCCAGGCGTTTTAATTTAAATTTGACGACCACCCTCCGCCATTCCATTCCATCTTGTGGAAATAATATGCAAACGATTCGACTCTGTTTAGCTTAATGCTTCTCCCTGTATCATTGACTCAGAAAATTATAATAATTTTCATTCTAACCTGGAAGAAAAGGAACTCCCATAAATTTAAAGAGATTTTTTTTATTCCTACCCTTTTGGCTAGTGCTCTAGGAGCCCTAGCATAGTTCTGCCTCCTTATTTACATGTGGTGACACTCGGGCGGAAATTCAAGTAGGAAGTTATCTTGAGGACGTACTTAAGCCTAACCCTGTAATTCTACTGCTGGTGCTCGACCCATGAATAATTCAACATGCTTTGACTTTAATTATGCTCCAGTGCAAGGCATGGATGAAATGTCTGGAACTGAAGTAGTAAATTGGTCGGTGTGTGTTTGTACTAACGTAAGGGTTTTTCCTGCTGCATTGCAGCCTTATGGTTTTCGGCCGTAGGGCTAACGCATAACGCCGCTGCCTCAAGGAGCTGAGAATTATCAGGAGGGCTCTTGAGAAATTTTCAAGAAGACTAGATGAGAAAATGTCTCCGCATTAGGAACTTTGTCCTAGTGCTGCCACTTATTTAGCCACGTCTGTTTACCTTCACAAATTTATTGAGCTCTTGGCTTGGCTTCCTGTAGTATAAATTTATAATATTTAGCTAATACATGAACTTTTTTTATATTTTTCCAGGTGAAAAACCATACAAGTGCATGTGGGAAGGATGTGAGTGGAGATTTGCAAGGTCGGATGAGCTGACGCGTCATTATAGAAAACATACGGGTGCCAAACCATTCAAATGTATCCATTGTGATCGATGTTTCTCCAGATCGGATCATCTGGCTCTCCACATGAAGAGGCATCAGTAGAAGAAGTCCCCTGGCCCATCTCATCTCCCAACAAGGTACACACGTAGTTGACCCAAAATCTAAGCAAAGCAAAATCTGCAAAAAAAACAAAGAAAAGTAGTCGATTAGAGTAGTAGAATATATTATACGTACATAAAATCATTATTATTATTAATATAATAGTTAAAAATAATTGTACGTAAGTATTTAAATTTAACTGATGATGATGATAATGAACTACAATTTACATTTCGTATGATCTTCAATTTTGTTTCATATTTGTAACGTTCAGACCTCTTTGGCATACAATTCTAATGAAGTTTAATTGACTTGGCTTAGTTTATAGTTTTTATTTATTTGTTATACCATGCGTACATAAAGTGTAAAGCCATGCTAATGCTAATGCTATACAACCAATCAGTTCATTAATTAATTAATACAAACCCCCGTGAATTCCTTGATTAATTAAACCAGTTTTAATCCTAAGAATTAATACTACGCTATGCTATGGAAAGGAAAGGTAATTAATTAATTACATAAGTAAGAGAATGGACACTTGGTCAGTCATCCCGCCTAAGAAAAGGAAAAAATCATGAACAGGAACTTTAATTAATTATTTTTTAATTCTAAGAGAATTTATTTGAATATGCACAGTACAATCGCTTTAAAATAAATTAATTAGACCCGTATCGTAGTACTTCTACTTGAATGTGTGGAGTGTGTGGTTTTTAAGTTTTATTTTTGAGGGGTTAAGGAAAAATCAAAGCATCTCAGTTTTTCTCATTTGAGCTCAGAATATACACAGTCAGTCAGTAGATTTTTAAGCCAAGCCAACGCCAGTGAGTCTGGTTCATTCTTATCAGTTTGATTGCATTACCAAAGCCAATTAAGCAGCATGGACATTTATTTTATTACTGATCTCTTCACAAAACTGGTTCTTATGGTCTCAAGTTTTTAAAAGGGACCAGTTTTGCATTGAAAAAACAGAATTTACAAAATGGTAAATGTCCAATGTGCAAAGGAAAGGAATACCGGTTTCTTCGATTTGATTTTAGCCAACGTTTACTGAGTTTAAGATTTAACCTGCGATGCGAAGAAATTTCAATGTGTAATGTATTACATCAGTCCGACTCAACCCTCTTGTTTCAGGTTTTTCATTTCATCTTCGTTCTTGAGATGATAAAATCCCCGCTTGATGCAAAACTTGTTTAAAATTAATTAATCCTTTGCTCAGTGCTGCCCAGTTGTTAGTCCCACACAACACAATTTTCCCACCAGGCAAGACAGGCAACGCAGATCATAAATATTCCACTCATAAATAAAAAAAAAACACATGCTAATTTTCCAAAATAATTTTTAGCTCTTGTCTTGTCGCGCTGAGGTGATAAATTCCTTTTATGTGCACTTAATGTGCCCTGCTGTCTTACTCCCCCGCAGGGGTAGAGCATTGCATCGTTCATAAAAATTCCAAAACCATCATCATTGTTTCCAAGGTTAAAACTTAAGTGATAGGGGCAAAAATTATAAATTCTTATTTGGGTGACATCAGAGTGCAGTCATGTCATGACGTAATTTATTTCTGACACCACGAAGTGCGGTGGTAATTATTTTTATATTTATTTACCAACTGTCATGTCCAGAATATCAAATTTACTTGAGATTATAACTGGGTTGGGCATTTAAAAATCCATTGTTTTAACTTCCTAATGGAAATCCAAGCCAGGCCATGCCATGCCTTGAACTTGGATTGGCAGAGATAACCAGTTAAATGGGAATTCTTAATTTTTTATATGACTCACGCACTCTCAAGGATTCGACATGTCATGTCCGTGTCATGTAAAGCAAATGCAAAGCAGACAAATATGCACAATGTAATACAATTGTCATCCTTAAGATTTTAAATTTCAAATCGGCCCTGCCCTGCCTGCCCTGCATGGGGTCAAAGGTTAATCCAAAAGAATAATGCAATAGCATATGCACAGCCATGGAAATGATAAGCCTAACGTTGAATTTTATTTCTTGTATGATTGCGAATGTGAATGGGCATGTAGCTTGCTGGAATTAACTAAGGACTAAGTGGTTTGTTGTTTTGAAGACATGACAATAATGATTTGGCAGTCAGTCACAGTCACCGCCGTCTGTGGGAATAGAAATTATTAATGGTCTTTCAACTTTTTCTGAATGAATGGTCGAATGCGAAAGAGAAAGAATCAGTTGGCCGATCTATACTGCTAGAACTACAAGAGTTGGAAAAGTAAATAATTCTTTGTCTAAAGTTGGGGGATTTTGACAGACTACCTTTACCTTACATTTCCTTCCTTCCATCTATTTGCTTGGTCATCGATTAAATAAGACTTTGCGGAGTTCACTGAGTTTTTAGGGCGAAAGACGACTCGAAGGTGTTATCGATTTGTGGGTAGAAGCAGAGCAGAGCAAAATTCATTTCATGATTTATCTTTCCTCAAATTTTGTGGGATAGTTCATCTGATTCTAAAACTTAGTGGCAGTCTCAAGAATTTTTGTGAAGTCTGGCCAGGCTTGCAAGTACAGGATATTTAGCCATGAACATAAAAACCAAAAGTGATAAATAAACAAATAAACATTTAGCGAACTATGAGTAAGAGGAAGCTGCGTCAAAATGGAAAGTTTCGGGTCAGATGATTACATATACGACTCTCGCCAAATCTTTCCCAAATGACTTCATTCATTTGACATTTCTATCTGACAGTCTACCAAATTCGTCATTCGTTGATCATCTGTTTACTTTTTTATTGATTCGTCGTATTTGCAATGCAAAGTCAAGCCAAATCATGACTCATTCTGTGTATTTGCATTTGCAAAGCCTTGGATTCTATTAAATTTTTAATAGCTGATCGAATCAACGGTGAGTCAAGTTCTGCTTACCCATTACATAATTTGTTTATCGACTTTTAATTTTTACTGAATGAAGTTCTGTACGTGGGAAGATTTGGTGACTTGAACTGAACTAGGCTGCAGACAAGATAGTTGCCTGATTGATTTGATCGGTCTCTGATTGCTTGTTACAGGACTGTACAGAATAAAAAAAGTCTACAAAACAGTTCCTTTTCACTGCCATATACTATGTAAATAATAATGATAGTTTTAATGAAGAAAACCAGAAAGCATTTAATTATTCAACATAGCAATTTTCATATTTACATTAAACACAAGTGCCACTTTTTTATACGCCAACCTCATTATACGTACTGGTACTGGTATGATTGGTAGATGCAGAAAGACATACACAAATGGAGAATTTTGATTGGGTTGCCTGTTTATGTTCGTGGTACGCACGCGCAGTATAATTCAGAAATTACTTGAATATAAAGTTCATCGACATCGAATGTTTGTGTATTGAAATGAAAACTATGTTAAGGTGCGTTCTGCACGCATGGACGCATGATGGTCTCTAAAAAACCCATTATTATTAATTAATTATTGGCCATACGAGTGCTGAGTCAATAATTATTCAAAATTAAAAGAGCCAGAGAGCCAATTAGTATATTTATGGACGAGTCACTCTCATTTTTCAGTTTCATTCGTGGCAATGGCAATAATAATTTTGGCAATAGTTTTTTTTTCTCTCTGTAGAGGTAATTATTTATTATTCGGTTAAAAGGGAAACCGTTCCTCTTGTCCCGCCTCCCATTGATTTTTGAAGTTGACGAATCACTTCGGCTTGGTAATGGAACTCCAGGCCACACTCCTTCCATTATAATTTTTTTTATTCTGCCTGATGCTGATCTTGATGGAGAATTTCCTTTTTGTACTTTGATTTTAATCTCAAGAGTTCCTTCAGGCTAGGGGTGGGCGGGTTTCTGATTCCAATCTTGAGTTTTTAGACGGGAATCCTCTTACAGAGATTTAATCTTTCAAATCCAAATTTAAATCCATCCTTCCCCATGCTGAGCTGAGCTAAGCTAAGCTAACCCGCGCCGCCCGTGTAGTCGGATCAAATCTCGGGAATTTAGTTTTACTGACATGCTAATCTACCTTGAACATGGCATAAGGATTTAGCTTAGAGCCGCTCTAGAGATTTTGTGTTTAGTAACATTGCAATTTCCGCCGGTGCAACTTGAAATTGATAAATGACTCGACTCGACGCGACTCCTATTCCAAATCAAGCTCTGTCTGTGGTCTCTCCTCTGAATTTGGTCTCGACAGCCTGGGCTCGCTCTTAACCCTAAGTGTTTTCTAGCATCTGTTTGTGTATGCCCTTAAAATTTCGACGAAATGTTCAGTCAACAAAAATGGCCTAATTATATTCTAAAATCAATTTAATTCTCTTGTAAGAATGACGCAGTTGGAGTTGGAATTCGTGTGAAATACTAATTAAAAAATTAATTAAGAGCAAAAGCATTTGGGAAATAAGTAATACAATGAGTGAATGTAATTATAAATAATTNGACGCAGTTGGAGTTGGAATTCGTGTGAAATACTAATTAAAAAATTAATTAAGAGCAAAAGCATTTGGGAAATAAGTAATACAATGAGTGAATGTAATTATAAATAATTAAGGCTTGAAAGTGGATACGTGCATAATCGTAAGTAATTAACATTTCCCATTTAAGGGGTAAGGGTTAGACTAACCTTTGTAAATATGGCTTTAGTCTTTTTTGGATAAACTGAATTTTGGGTGCCCTGTTCTGTCATTGACTAATTCATTCGTTTTCCCCTGACTTGCTCGGTCCGTCCCAGCGCACGCCCATCCCATGTTTTTGGCTAATCTAACAATTTTCTATTTATAAAATTAGTTGGCGGGTTTAGTGGCTCGAAAATTGTGAAATGTGCATTTTAATTATATACGAGTACTGTACTAGTGCTTGCTCATGATAATCAATGGGGGGAAATGGTAATGAGTACAGCAGCACCATGCCATGCCAATTACTTAACCTGGTCTGGCTAGGACGGCCCAATGCGTGCTTTATTCAAATTATTTTGAACCACGAGTAAATTTGCACTGCAAAAAGTTTTGTTGTCCAACTACCTTTGCCCTAGTTTTTTTAAACTTAACTTAAGGAAAGTTTGTTGGCAGAAAACGAATGCGAAAGAAGAAGAATGATCCATTCCCTTAAATTCTTGAAAGTTCCTATATGATTAATCATCTCATTAGTATACGTAGTAATAAGAAAAGTTTAAGGTAAAGAAAACTTGGCTTCCGATAGGTATAGTAAAAGGGATATACTGCAATATGTGGGAGTGCATGTGCATGACGGTGAGACTAAATACTGCGAGATTCAAGGATAATACTACGACTAAACTACGAGAAACTTATTTATTCTGATTATTTTTACAATGTTTCACTACAATACAATACAATGGTAAATAGTAAAATAACGTAACGTAAGAAGATTCATAGACCTGATGATAATGATCTCGCTTAAAATAATTATGGATAAATGTGTACAGATTTTTATAGTACAGGAAAATTAAGAGTAAGGAAAATATGGGAGAAAGTTTGAGGAGCTTAGCTTTAGCTTGGCATTGCTGTAAACAAACATGGAGAAAAGTAGTTCGTCGTACAGTTCCACTGCAGTAGTAGTCGTTCGTAATTTTCCAAGTAACATAAAGTAAATAAAACATTAGTCGTTCCGCTCTTGGTTCCTTCCTACTTCTTATTTACCGAACCTTAAGGTCTGGCCGGGACGAGTACGTAAGTAGGTGAAATTAATAAAAGCGGGTTTTATTGCTTTGTTTGCATTAACCCTTTGATAATTCGGAGGATGATTCGATTAAAGGGAAAGGCCTGCCTGCCGCCGGGAGTTTCACTTTTCTCATTTTTTTTTCAAATTGCTTACGCTGCTACTGCTACACAAATATGACAATCAATTTTTACCTTGTTGGACTTAAATTTCAATCAGAACCACATGCTTGGCTATCGCTATAATTGCCTTAGGATAAGAGCAGCATAGCAGCAAGGATTGGATGAGTACATTTAGAATATGATTAGGTTCTTCAAAACAAAATCTGCTGACAATATGCAATACTAGGAAGGAAAGGATTGAATTGAATTGAATTAGTAGTTGAATCTGGTTCATATGTAAATCTGACTGTTGGATGGATGAAGGACTTTTTGATGAGTGTGTGGCATTTTCATATTTATTATTATATTAAGTACCATTTACGTACTTTATGTACAACATTAGCTTGGATATTTCCATATTGAGCAATAATGCACAACACACGCACGTACGTACACACATACATAGGTTAAGTGTAACAACAATGGATCTCCATCATTATGTCAAATCCTTCAAGTTTTTTTAGTGCAATTCATGATGCATTGCCGGCTGCAGCGGCAAAGTACCATTTTTTGCAAACATGTAATTTTTTAAATGTATGAGTTTCCCTTTCAATCAGTTTAATTTTTGACCTGACCTAGTTTTGAGCAAATCTGTTAACTCATTCACAAGGAAAGGATACTTTTACCTTGTGAGTCAGTTAATCTTATTTCCGCTGGATTTTTAGAAAAAAATAACATGACAAAGTATGTTTATGACCATACGAACAAGTCAGCCAGCCTTATTAGAATGTGATGTGATGTAAAGAATAGATTACGATTACGATTAGAGCAGATCCTGTACCACACAAATTGGATATTCAGCTCGTTCGGCTTGACGTGTACGTAATAATAATAAAAATGAGAAAAGTTTTGCTGAGTGAATGCTGTGCGGAAATGGAATGAGTTTTAAAAGTGTTAAGCTCCATGATATAGAAAATGCATGCAAAGCAAAGCAAAGCTAAAGCTGGAATAGCTTTGCGGAAAAAAAGCTCAAGTTATTAGTCAGGCTCTCCGCTTTAACTTACTTAGGATAACTAAAACTAAACTTACTCACATAAAATAACTTACTTTAGTCAGCCAACCCTAAAGAATTTAGAATTTTAAATGAGGGATTTTTAGAATTATACAGAAGAACATATTTTAAACCTATTTCTAGAACCAGAACCGCTCAATAGTGCATGCCAGAATTAACTTAAATTAAACTAACCCGCCGGTTTTACTTTTACTTCATCAGTCAGAATGCATTTTCAGTACAAAACAAAGTAAAAACTTCCGGGTGGTTAAGGTAAGGCTGAGGTTAGCTTTGACCTCTTACCTAAGCCATCCGTTCATTTTTTAATCTAATGCCAGTTTCAGTTCAGGTAACAAATGCCTCATGCCGTATCTCTCATAAAATATAATACGAATTGCAATGCAATCTTGTTTTGTACATGTACTTGTAAATTGCTACCGCTAAAAGCTAAAGCTAAACACAACAATGGTGAACATTTCAAAATATCTAGTTATGGTGCTGCTTGATCAACAAACATAAAAATGTTACAATATTTTATATTTTGATGAGTCTCTTATTATATTACACATATAAATGCGTATCGTGTCGTGAGTCTGCATAATGTTAAATCCGTACGATTATAATTATAAGAAGATTATATTTAGATTTTACTTAATCATGGATTGATTAATTGTTAAATTGCAAAAGGGGTCTGTCAAGTCTGTAGAGTGTCTGTCGAGGTCATGTCGTGTCATGTAAGAAGCATATTGAGTCGAATTAAATGATAACATAACTAATTAAGTTAGTTAATTAATTAAGCCATATTTAGTGTAATATATAAAAGTCATGATAAAGTATGTCCTAGTGGTTTATTAATAATTCATGCATGCATGTAAGTATTGTGTGTAACGGTCTACTACCCAATGAATATACCAGAAAAATCCATGCATAATGTTAAATTATTTAACTAATAAATAAATAAATGCTTAGTACATGGCTACAAATACAAATTCAGGTTTTATTTCGCACAAACTCATGAAAAGGCATTGGGATTCCATGCAAGGAGAAACTGCAATTGTCATCCATAAATATAGCACCAGAAATTTTTATTATTTCTTATTGCCCATTGTTTTTTGCACGGATAAGCAAAAAGAGTCATCAAATTAAAGGTCCTAATAAAAACCCAGTATATTTGCATTGCATTCTCAAGAAATCGCAAAGGGTGAGAAAATTGAAGTCATAATTTAAGTTTATATGAATTTTATGACAGAATTCACTTTAGTCAAGCCGCTCACGCACTAAAATTCATGAATTGGACAGCAATTTTCTCTTTATGAAAAACGTATAAAGCATATAATTGAAATATTTTGCATCTTACATCACCCGAAGCTGCTGCTGTGTTGGCGTTGACAAAAATTCCGACTGAACCGAACGGTAGTTTATGATTATGCATATTAAAATTGTGAAGGCTATACGAATGGGCAAATTCAATTGACGCATAGCGAAATTTCTTTTTTTTTATTTATTTTTGCTTTCACATACATGTACTTGCAGTGGCACTTCCATTCTGAATCAAGATTTAGAATTAGGGCTGGCAGGGTCCAAGAAATTGT
>WJEZ01002169.1:0-14363 GCA_009869925.1 Thalassaphorura encarpata | reverse complement strand
TATGAATTTTTCATGTTTGATCAGATTTCGTGGAAATTTTGTTCCTGTTCCTGTTCCTGACTTTCGAAATTTGTTTTCCTTTGGCTTTTGAGTTGATGTCAATGGGGAGATCCCTTGTTTTCCTGGTGTAAGGAAAAGTATATTGCGAAGTGACTCGGACTTTGGATTTGCCATTAGGTTTGACTTTTCAACTTCAGCTCCATCCGTTGGAAATAATTGTAAAGCCATGACGATACAAAATGCCAAAATAGTTTTCTTTCGAATCCTTCGAACCTGTTTAACTCTGTTATTTTTTTGACTCATTTTAAACGAATTTGACGTGAATGCTCTTTGGATTTGATTAATTTTAATAAAAAGGGAAAGTGTAACTAATGCTGATGATAAGATGAGGAAATCTTGAGTGAGCCGAGGGACGTCTGGGCCTGGACTGAGCGCAGAATTCCAAATTCATCAAATCTTATCTCACACAAGATGAATATTCGAATTGACTCAAGGTGTTGAACATTGGAAAGTCATGTCATCCGCCTCCCAATTCTATTGCTATTGCGTAAGGTTAGGACAAAGACAAAGAACTAACGTAAGTTGAGGTGGATTTTCTCACCTATCCTCCCACAACAACTTCTATTAGGGGAACTTCTGGATTTTTCTATAGAATACATGTATCTAAGGGTGGACTCTGTACCCATCTCGTAACTAATAAACTTTATAGAGTCTATCATAAGGAATCTAAGCTTACGTTGACTCTAAGTCAATATTCATTTGGATCAGAAAGTTATTTGTAGGTTTATCTGTAAATTTAGGTCATGTCAGCAATATTTCATGTTATACAAGAATAAGACAGCCAAATTTCAACTAAAAATAGCTCATTTATTTACCGCATTAAAACAAAGCTTCGAAAATTGTTTAGTTTAAAATATTTTAAGCTAATTGCGAGATTTCTATGAATTGTGTACATTTTTAGCGTATTCTAGTTTTCTCTATACTTTATATATTTTGGCAATGGAAAGCCCTATAGCATCTAATTTTTCTACAACTTTATGTCAGTTCAGCAATCAGCATTAAGACTAAGCACTAGTGTAGAGCTGACGCTACTTGAGGAAAATTTACTAATACTAGTACTAGTACTGATATTCTATAGTCTCTTAGTTATAGGCTCTCGGATCAATTTTAAGTCAGTCTGATTATATATATTTTAAGAACTATAAGGCCCAAGCCTAGTACATTTCATTTATAACTGGCAAATCATTGAAAATAAGCTTTTGTTACTACTGTTGCTTACTACTTTACAGGCTGAACGCCGCACGCTGTTGATACGTCACCCTGGTGTAATCCTGGACACTGACTAAAAGTAAAAAGGGAAAAGCATTAAACACGAGTTTGAACATATAGATTATGCTCGTGTTCATATTGCCCCAAAACTTACTTGCGTGTCAATTTATCCAGGGAGACATTTGTTTCTCAAGATCACAACAACAACGACGATGCCGATCCCAGTTACCAATATGGCCATGATTAACAATTCCAGCCAAAGTGACAACCTGTAAGAGATAGGAAAACTGTTATAGCTCTTGTATGGTAAAAAATTTATTCTGTTTAAATTAATTGGAGTAATTAGTGATTTAATCTTTAAAATCTTGACAAATAATCAAATATTTAGGTTAATTTTTGGGTTTTCTTACTTTTTGTCCATTGGAGTAGTTCCTTCATTGACCTTTGTTCCAGTTGCGTTTTGCTTCCCTGCCGTTCCTCCAGGTTTTAAAGTAGAAGTCAAGGTCAAAGGTTGACTAATTGTTGTGTTTGTCTTCGCATTGCCACGAATTGGAGTCGAAACTCCTCTGATGACCAAAATTGCTTTTGGTTTATGAATCGTTGGATGATCAGGTCTCATCACGTGAAATCCACCTGCTGCTGCCTCGCTTTGGATTCCCATGCTCAAGATGATGATAAAAAGTGCAAAAATAGTTTTGTTTTGACTAATTCTGTTCATTTTGGCCAGACTATTCTGCTCTTGTCGTTTATTGGTCATCGGAATACTAGTACTAGTACTGTACTACTATTTTCTCTGCTTTCTAAAATCTAGAGTGAAAGTGAGGAGAGAAAGTTGGTTTGGAGTGAGCCAGAGGATAGCGTTCTCTCGACTGAACCCACAAATCCAAATCTAAATCCATCTAAATCCATGCGTATACATATACATACAAAGGACTTTTGTCTTGTCAATGCTAAATAAGGAAAGATTCATTCCACTTGGCTTGGCTTGGCTTGACTTGGCCTCGAAAACAAAGACAGACGCAGGTGGAATTGAGTTTATGGGTTTTGTTCAATTTCTTCACTTCCAAATCCAAATTGAAGTCTCAACTGTCCAGAAATTTTAATAGCTTTGCCCTAAATCCATGATTTTTTTAGTGTTTATATTTTTTTGGCATTTTGAACTTTTATGGAACACCTGCTGCAGACGTAGGCAGAATACTCAAATTTATCACATTCACACGTGATTTAAGTTAGATGAAATGAAAAGGATTTTTTCGTTGCGTTATTAATTAATTTCTTGGTCTGATTTTCTAATTTTTGTGACTAATCGTGCAGTAATGTTAAAATAAAATAAACACAAGCCAAATTCACACAACCCATTTAATTTCTAATATTTAAGCCAGGAAGAACAAAGAATTTTTCTACTTTCAACATGTACACGTTACACTAGAGGTAATTAATACAATGCATAACAATACAATTATGATTTTATGATCACTCTAACACTTTAGTTGTAAATTCATTAAAGTATGTGGGAAATATTTAGATTTCTAGCCGGCTAAATGCTAAGCTATCGTCCTATTCTATTTCTAAATACAACACTTTATATTAATTTTAGAGTAAATTGATATTTTTCAAGTCAAAGCACACGTTAAATCTTATGGCGATGGCAGGGCGAGGCAGTTTTTGATAGTCGCACACTTTTTGATTCGTTTAAAGATTAATGGATATAATAATTAATATAATTAATTTATTACTTTGACATTTTCTTATTTTACCTTTAAGTTATTACATGGGAAAGTTCTTCACTTCACATATTATGTCATAAGCGTTCATTTAAATTGAGAGTCTTTTGGTTACAAGTCATCAAATTGCTTAGAATTCAAGTAAATTTAAAGTTAAATCATTGCAACGTCGCAAATAAGCAAGCAAGCAAGTGCATTAATTGCTCAATCCTCATCATTTTCGTTATCAGCAGAGGAGACAGATGCTTTTCTTTCTGTCTTTTTCTTTGGTGGTGGACAAACAGGGAAATATGGGATTTCCTGTCTTTCTTCCATGTAATAAATTGGATTTTCGGCAGAATCTCCAGTCTGAGAATTAAAAAATTGTTCTGGTTCTTCCATTGTCGTCAGCTGTGCCCGAAGATTGCCAAGACCTGAGGATGATGAAGCCGCGTTATTGCAATCTGGGGTCAATAGTGACTGATAGCCAGTCGGCATCATTTCCAACCAATCAGCTTGTGGAACTTCCGCTGAAATAAGAAGAAAAATCGAAAAGTTAGATCAAAGGTCAAGGGTTAAAGGTCAAAAGGGCTTACGTGTATCAGATCGTCGATTGATGTAAGTTGCAATTTTGCATTTGTTGATTTTGATGAGGCAGAAGAAGATGATGACGAGAATAGTCAAGACTGCAGCCAGTAGAGCCAATTCTATCCAACCATAAGACCTGTGCGGAAAATCAGTATAAAAATCAAATTTTAATGCATAGTTTTGCCATTTTTTCTTACGTTTTATTCGGAGATACAGGCGGTTTTTCCTTTTTAACAATTTCCAAATCAGAATCCGTAGTTTCATCTAAAAATTCCAAATCCTCCTCAGTATATTGTGGAAACTTTTCATGAAGGATGTGCGTCCTTGGAAACTTTGTTGTAGGCGCCATTAGACTTTGTTTTCCTGGTTTGAGGGTTGCAAGAATGTTGTTGTTGTTGTTGTTGTTGTTGCTGACCTTTTGTTTTTGCTCAATTGGCCCAGATGATTTGTTGACCACTTCAGAAGTCCCACTCCCAGTTCCAGTTCCATCGATGGACATTAGATTCACAGTCACGAGGATACAAAATGCAAAAATAGTTTTCTTTTGAATCCCCTGAGTTTGAGTCTTGATTTTATTTTTGGGATTCATTTTGAAGAATTATAATTCTGGTGGATTATGATTTCGAATGAGCAAAATTAGCGAGCCTATTGGAGCAAGTGGAAGTGAAAGTGAGGAGAGAAAATTATTTTGTGTAGGTGTGTGTGTCAGAGGACGGCATGTTCTAGACTAAACTAGACGCAGAATGAGGGAGAAGGTAGACCGACCGACCCACAGGAGTCCAAGACAAGACAAGTTCCGAAAAGGATTGTCATTGGGATTGCATCATTTTCATTCTCACTTTACCACCCTTGCCCTGGCCTGGCGACAGATTTGGTTTTGATCCAAAGACGCAGGTGAAAGTAAAAGTGAAAGACTTTCTCTTCATGTTACCAAAATCAATACGTTATGCAAAGAAATTCTTCAATCTCAGCAAAAACAATACAAATTATATTAAAGTTGTTTATAATTATAACATTTTAAATAGCGATTAGCATAAATAAGCATAAAAGTCAAACTTTTTTTAAAAAAAAAATGCATATTTTTGCTCAGAAACGAGTGAATGACGCACTAGCACTAGGTTGACTTTTGCATTTTAGGTTTTGACAAGTTGACCTTGCTTTTGTGTAGATTTTTCACCCCCAGGACTAGAATTGAAATTGGATATGGAAATAATGGCAAATGGCTATCTGGCATCGATGGTTTGAAAAGTAGATCAAATTTGAAATTGTATACGTACGTACGTCCGTGTCCGTGTCCGTACGTACGTGTTGTATTATTAACACACAAATTGGATTCAAATGGAAAATGTCATCATCATTGGCTTGGCTTGGCTTGGCCTGGCGGTTGACTCAGGTTCGTTGTGGTTATTCAGATTCAGAGTGGATGTCAGAATTACAATCAAAACTCCGAACCCGATTTCCCCAATGGGATTTACAAGATGAGATGAATTGCATTTGCAATGAGATTGAGATGAGTAGAATTGAGTTGGATTAGAATCAATGCAAATATATTTCTTCACACTTGGTCCTTGGATTTTGTCATCTTGACTTTGCCTCGCTATCGTGACAATCTATTCACTTTTTTTTTGTTTATTTAGCTGAATTGGTTTTTTTAAACCAACATTTGGCGTGGTAAATTAAAACGCAAGATTTTTTCTGAACAGTAGTGCAAGAATTTATTGATTTTAGCAACTGACGTGATTGATTTATGTAAAAATGTCATTGTTCTTCTTCTTCTGGAAGAATACCCAGACGCATGGCCAAATCCTTGAAGGCATTGATGACTTGTTCTTGAACCAAATTAAAAATCATGGCCAAGAGAGCGATTCCAAATAAAGGATAAAGGAAACAAAATGCAAATTCTTTAGCCTGTACAAAAAGAAAAGTGCAAAAATCATAATTAATGAGTTAATTAACAAAATTCAATTTTTTGACTTACTTCTGAACCCGTTTCTAACATTGGAACTGCGACATAATCTCCTAGCCCTATCGTTGTGAGTGTAATGACACAATAATAAATACTGTTTAAAAGTCCCCAATCCTTCCAATTATTAAAAAGAAAACCTCCACCCATGACATAGCCAAGGACGAGGAAGGAACAAAGCCAAATCGGTACTTGACGTCTTTCTTGAGGCACATCTTCATAATCCTCATACTCATAGTCACCCTCATCCCAGTAACCCATTTCTTCTTCCATTGGCTAAAAATAAAATAAAAAAATAATTAACAAACTAAGCTTATAAAATTATTAATTTCTACCATATCCTTCTTACATATTGCTCAGGTAGAGCTGAACGTATTCGATTTCTAGCTAATTTAGATGGTCCCACTTGTTGTGGCATGACTTCTTCTTCGTTAATTATTTCTTGATCAAAATCAATAGGGTGATGAACTTTGGCCCCACGTTTACCCCCAGGGGAAGGAACATCTTCCGCGTAGGGATTGATTAACACGGGCATGTTTTTAATATTTATACATGGTGGAAGGATTTCAGGCTCAGCTGATTTGGTCGATCGCTAAAAGAGTTAGTTAATTAATTAATTAATCAGTAATTAATTCATGTGCAAGAAAGAAAATTAAGGTTAATTAAGGAAAATTAAGATTGCAGCTAAATACCACTACCTGGACAAGTCGGGAAGATGGATGTGGTGCAGAGCGTGGTTGAGTCGTTCGTGGCAATGTTGAAGAATGCTGCTGCTGCCGTCTTTCAGCCTTTGTTTCTTTGTACAACCTGAACACGTACGAATATATATCAATGCATATATACATATATGTAAAAAAAAACAATATACTAACATCCCAGGATCTGAAGCAACTGAAATGACAGAATCAGAAGCACCAGATTCAGCTGAACGTTGTGATTCCCTTGCATTCCTTTTCATTGACCTTGATTTCATCCTTATGCTCCTAAGGTTAACAATGCAATAATATCTCACTAAGTTTTGAGTTAGTTAGAAAAACTTTAGCCAATCAAATCATTTGTTTACCCAGATGTTCTTGACGGTGGTCCACGAACACTTCTTGGGCGACTTCTAACTGATACTCCACGTTTTGGTCTTGGATTTCTCATACAAATGTAGCAACAAACCTATATGATAAAATAATTAACTAAATTTATACACATAAAAATACATTAGCTTACTTTCCAGTATAAAAAACGAAAGGCATTAGCCAAAAACTCTCCAATGTGTGACCAGCAAACGACCATTAGAGGAATTCCAATAATTGCATAAAATATTGTTACAATTTTACCCCAATCTGTTTTTGGGGCAATGTGACCATAACCTAGAGAGACGATCATGATTAATATTAAAAAATAATTTGGATTCGATTATTTCTCTACCAATTGTTGCAATTGTGACAAAACAATAATAAAGTGAACCAATATAAGTCCAATTCGTCACAACCTCATCTTCTTGGCCATCCCATCCTTTATTTTTTATTGCTGTGAGTAATTCACTTTCAAAATTCTAAAAAGTATGAGAATTTTTATAGCAAGTAAGAAAATTTATATACGCGTGTATCTAACCTCTAATATTTGTATAGCTTTTTGAACCCATTCATCCGTTTTGATGACTTTTAGCCCTTCGGTCATTTTCCATAAATCCTCAGATACATTGAGTCGAATCCATGTCATGTTTTTTTTAACCTGGATTTTAAGATGTAAACTAAATATGAAAATTTGGATAATGTAAAAGGCGGACGGGACGCTAACGCACATCAAGCTCATTTCCAGACTCAAGGATTTCAAATATTTTTGCTCCAGCCACACAGTAGAGAAGAACGAGAGTAAGGAGCCCAACATGGGATGTCGTAAATGTGGTCACTTGTTTACATCCACTCACACAAATCTCACATTTGGTCCTTTCTTCCCCTTCTTCCTCCATAGCCAAGCCAGCCAGCCAGCCAGTTAATTAATTAATCAAATCAATCAACTAATTAAACTACTCAATTCAATCCACTTTAGAACTAAAATTACTACTAAAAACAGCAGATAGATATCCTGGTGCAAAATCCAAATGAAGTTCTAGCTAGTACTACTTGCTGCTGTAGTGCTGATGAGTAGATCAAAGTAGTGAGTGAGTGAGTAAGTAAAATAATAGTTGTTTTTTTTCTACTCAGCATTTCCCATGTGCTTCATTTCCTTCCCCGCTAAAAATACTCGAGTGAAAATGAACTAAGAATAGATGTGTCACACACATCACTCCCTTAGTCCTTAGTCCTAGTCTAAAAATCTAAAGCTGCTGCTGGCTGCTGAGACCAATTCTCAGTGTGTCTCAGATTTTTACGACCCGTCCCGGCCCGGGTAATGCAGGAGCAGCAATGTACATAGAATTCTTGGGTAGAATAGCTTAAGCATCTCTGTCCTCTAATCATGAACACAACACACACACAAAAAAATACACTAATGAACGCAATCTGCACTCCAGACTCTTTTTTATGAGTGACTGACATTTCACATTACATTACATTCCCATTTAGTCAGCTCAGAGCAAAAATAAGTCACATTCAACCCTCCCTTGGAATTTGCATTTAAATTTAAAGACTAAAAATAAAACATTTTGATCCGTCCCGCCCACAAGGCTAAGGAATCTGTACTTACCAATTGTTTATAAAACAAAAGAAAGGAAGGCATCGGCAGTAAATTCGTCAAAACTCAATCAACTGCGTAGCTTCTAGATTTTATAGCGTTTCCCTTTTTAGTCTTACTAGAAATGACTTCTAAAAATTTTTATGTAGTGTTATATTAGATGAGAGATCAGATTACGAGCAAATTTGTTATTAAAATTATGCATACGATAATAATAAAACCCGGTTTCGGGGTTAGAACACATGAAACTCTAGTTTTTCACATTAGCATAGCATAGCAGAGCATGGCATAGCATAAAACCATCAACGTAGTCCAATCTCTAAATCCATCACCATCCTCAGCCCATAAAAATATAAATTTATGTGTTTTGTAAACTTCTGCTACGAGTTAACGTAAGGATTCCTCTAGAAAATAACTACCTGGAACCAAGTCAAAAGTCAACTTCCTTCTTACTCAAAGTCTTAAACTTTTTATTGACCAACTACTTTAAAAAAACAGCGGTACATAAAAAACCACATAAATTAGTAATACTGCTCAAAATGACAAATTTGTTGGCACGGATAGAATGTGGAAATCAGGTCAAACTCTTGGTCTTCTGGATTGTGGAATAATCATAGGGGCATGCGCAAGCGCAAACGCAGAATCATCATCTACATATTCACTGCTGCTAGAATTAAAAGTTGAGTGAGAATGAACGGGTCTTCTTTCCAAATCTGTGTTTGAAATTTGAGGAACTGGAGTAACAGTTTGATTAAAAATTGGCTGGACCGGAAGTCTTGGAGTTGGAGGACTTGGACTTGGACTATCAGTCAGAAAATTGAGGATTGAGAATAAGTTGATAAATTCACCTTTGTTTTCAGATTCTGGCATTGGTTTTGGGGTATGTGGATATCTTTGGGGTGTCTTGAGAAAAAATGGTAACGCAGGAGGAGGAGGAGAAGGAGGTGTCAAGAGATTTTGCAGAAAAAACTTGAAAAATGGATTTCGTCCATCCTGATGTTGATTTGGTTGAAAACCTGGATGTGGAATCGGGAGAACTGAATTCTTTTGATTAAGATTTGGACCCAAGAATGCCGGTTCATCTTCTTCAGCTGCTGAGTAATCATCCTCATCTTCAGATCCGAGTTTTTCTGTCGTCGTCGTCGTTGTAGTATTAAGACTTGGACTCACTTGTACTTTTTCTGTTGTGGCCGTCGTCGTGGTCGTTGAAACTACAAAATTAGCACCTTTTTCTTTCATTTCTTTCTGCAGGACAGAATGATGAATTATGTTTGGACTGTCATCAGATTTAATGAGCATTTTTTCACTTCCGCCGCTCTTTTTTTCATTTACAATTTTAGTCGTGAGGATTTTAACTGTTTGTGCCAAAGACTGGACAGCAGCAGATAATTTTGTAACCATTGCCATAGCCATGTTAGAATCTACTTCATTGTTCCCTTCTTTTAATTTTTGACATTGACAGGACGTTGAAGATTTGATTTTTGGTCTCTGCTTCCGTTTTTGATTTTCACATGATTGTTTAGTTGGATTAAATATTTGATTTGGAGAACATAGCATGGGATGAATTAGCCACATGTCTGCCTTGGAAATATATTGACAGAGAAAATATTTGCGAGGATTGATTCCAACACTTGGGTCTGGATGCGGGAGTTTTCTCCCATCTTCTGAACATAATGACAATCTTTCTCCGCTCACTTTCCTTGAGATTTGTTTATACAAATGAACCTCCTTGGAATTTCCTAACTGTGATGAGGCTAGAATCTGAAATTTTAAATATCAAGTACACAATTCTCATTAAATGGGGTAAGTTGAGAATTTGTGTAAAATTTATTAATTTCATAGATGACTTACGAAGGTTAGGAGTGCTATGAGGGAGAACGAGAAATCCATTGATTCTTGTGTACAAATTAAAATTTTATTTTTCTACTATTCAAGCCAAGGCTTAGAATGTTCTTTAATGAAGTGATCGTAGCTGACTGAGTCCAAAATGAAGACAAGACAAGAGTCCTATTCTCATTCTCACCTGAGCTGACGTCTTGGAAAGAAAAGAGAAAAGTCATAACTCACATCATCACCCAAGAGTCTATAGTAAATCTTAAATCTTCCTTCCGGTGCTAAGATCCATGCAGCACAGCAATTCTTTACATTTCGGATAGGTCATTCTACCTTAATTCGTTCCGTTAAAAACACATGCATGCATGCGAGAATCCTTTCCTTATTTGTCTAATGAATTCACACTTTGGCCGGGCCGGGCCTTTCCGCTTGATTCTTTTAATACTACTACTACTCTTATATCAATTCATTAAATAAAATTAACCGCTTGACTTGACATGCAAGCCTAAGCCTAAGCCACCTTAGGAAATAAAAAAATTAACGTACATCAATTTTACCTTCTACCCATCCAAGGGGTGACTTGCGCTTTGCGCATCTTGGTGAACTTCCGGCACTCAAAGAAAAAAAACAAATTAATCAATCAAACTCAGCCAGTCAGTCCAAAAATTCAAAGTCAACAATGAATATAGCTTAAGGAGGGTACAGATTAAATTAAATTAACCACTATACTCGATTGTTCTCCAAAATCTTAGCCAATAGCATCTAATACTAATTTATGTCTTTTATAATCAATTCTATACATTGCATGAGTATCTATTTAGCTTTGTGACATGATCATAATCTATTTGCGTGCTATGCTTTGCGTTCTATGTACACAATTATGAAGAGATGAACCACAACCAAAGTGTGAGATATTTTGGTCACGCCATGCACGCCACGCATGTACGAAAAATAATTTCTTAAAATAAGCATCTTCATCATATACATTTTTGAGTAAAAAATGTAAGTTGCCAGCTAGCAAGCCAATGTTTCTTGCCTGGCAAAGTAATGCGTCTCCTATCAATTGGAACATTCGACTTAATTTTTAATTACAGCCCTAATGGTTTCGGATGTTAATATTTGACGGGAATAATAGTACACTAGTACAGTACCATGCAATAATATGACATGTAGTTTACATTAGACTAGACTACGTACCATTGCCATTGCCATTCTAACAAACAAGTGCCAAATACATTATAGCAAAAGCCAAACCACCCAGACCCAAGTGTTTTGCAATGAGAGTCTCGGCATTCGGCATTCTCATTTCTTATTAGCATCAGAGCAAAACAAGCAAGTGAGTACGTATCATTTCTTTCTCTCTAGTTCTTCATTTATTTGTTTGTTTGATCAATCAATTCTCACGAGTGAATAAGGATAAGACAAGAGCAGAAGCAAATTCCTTTCAAGACAAGAATTTTGAGGTGAGTACGTACTAAAAATAATTACAAAAAGAAAAAAAGATTCAAATAATTTAGTGTGTGTGTTTGTTAGTGTATATGGGCATGGACATGGTAATGCTATGCTATGCTAAGGTTTTGCTTGGGACGACAGTACATTACAACACAAGTAATAGAAAGGAAGAGTTCCCATATGTCGTATACTACTATGTGTAGTGTAGTGTATTCGAGTTATGGCAAGTTCTGGCACTGCATTGTTGCAAAAAAAAACAAGAGGAAAGGGTTGTTGCCACTACCACTGCTAAATGTAAAAAAAAATTAACCGAAGGCCAATCCGACTCTCGTGCATTGTATTTTGCATTGCAGCACAATTGAACCGTTTAACATGAAAACAACATGCAGTGCAGGCAGACCCGAAATTTTAGCACAGGACAAGACTCAAGATTCTTTGAAAATTCTTATTACATTGTAACTTAAATTTCATGTCGATTTTTCCCCGTTTTGCATTTTCCGTGGTATATTATAAAAAATTCTACATATATTTCTAGGATTAACCCTCAGCCAAGCTTCTAGTCAAATTACCTAAATAACTGAAATAATTTATTGCAGGCAAAAATTACATTACAATGCTTGGAAAGAAAATACTGGCCCTTGTTCTAATTTCAATATTTTTCGGAGCAACCAATGGATTAGAATTGGACGACAGTTGTGACGCTTCAAGATATCCCTCAAGCAGCAACCCAATTGAATACGATTCTTACACTCGATGTGACCCCAGACAGGGGTTGTATTGCAATCCACAAACATCAAGATGTTCATGCTATGTCGTGGATTCTGAATATTATGATGATACTTGTCGTGGAAAAATTGGATTTCCATGCAAAGCATCTCCAACATTTACAATTGCATGTGGTGAAAATGCAATGTGTGAAGAACACACAGGATTCTGTCGTTGTGAAGAATTCTACATGGCTACCCCCGATGACAAATTTAACTGCAATAGTGGACATTCGATAATTTCCAATGTTAAAACTCTCATCGTCTTCATTGCTTCTCTGATCTTATTCACATTTGGGGGACATTTCTAACCTTCCACTTCAACTCAACTTCACTCCATTCCAGCCAAGTATGTACAAATTTTAATTTATAGGGCAATGTCAACCATGACCTTTTGACCTGAGTACTCATTCCACTCTACAGTTTGTGTTCTTTGTTAAATTTAGTAACTGTTATTAAACGTTTTATGAATTGTTCATTAAATTAGAGAATTTTTAATTGAAATCTGATCAGATTTGTACATATTGTGCCTTTCTATTTATTTTTCATTTTGATTATCCAATATGGGCGAATTTGAAATACAATTAACAAATTAAAAATAATTGTATCAATATACAAGTGCATAGGAAAGCTAAAAAATTAAACGGCTTCAATGAAGAAGACGAATAGATTCTGTGGTCAAGGCTAAAGTACGAATATTTGTCATGACTGCAGCTGCTGCATTTCTTAATTCTTCGTCCAACGACTCGATCAAGGTTATCAATTCCTGGAATAAAATAATTCATTCAAAATTATTGCATAAAGGATGCAATTTACGTGCAAGCAAAACTTACAGGGACAACTCCACATTGATGAATTGTAATGCAATTCCTAGGATCCCTTGAAAGGGCACTCAAGGCCTTTGTGACTTCACGAAGGACCATTGGATCCTTGGAGCTTAAAGAACTGCAAATTGGTCCAACAGCATTCAATTGTCCAAAAAGTCGTCCATTTGCTTCCAATTTACAACATTCTGCAATGGATGTTGCCACACATCTTTTTAACAAATTATCTTGAGGCTACAAAATATTATTTTAATTTCAAGTTACATAAATGAAAATGAGAGTTGTTTACGTACATTTGGAGATATTTTTGCCAAGAATTGTACAACTCCATGGTCACTCATGATGGAAAGATTTTCTGTATTTCCTGCAGCAATTGCAGCTACGGCTTCACACACAGCGGATTGGACTTGAGCATTCTCAGACATCAGTAGCTCAACCAGAGCTTCCAACCCACCCACATAATTTCGAACCATTTCTCCAGAATCCTTTGCAAAATGATAAATTAAATTCAAATCATTATTTTAAAATTTAGTAGCCGTAAAGCCGTTACCGGAGAACTTCTGACATATGGGCAAATAGCCCAAGCTGCACTTGACTGAACCAACGGAGACGTGTGCTTGAGCAGGGACCAAACTAAGCGGAATCCATCATGAAATTCCATTTCTTGTCTTGTCTCAACATCCAATGCTAAAGCTCCAACTGCTCTTGTTGCATTTACTAATAAATCCTAATGCACAAAAAATATGCAAAATTGGTCATTGTTGCTCAATACGCATGTGGCTCGGCCATTGGCTTACAGTATTATTGATCGTGAGAAGTTTGATGAGAGAAGGAATTCCTGAAACTCGTTTGATGGCTGAAGCATATGGTAAATTTAATTTGGCTATTTGTTCAATAGACCCAGCCACATTGATTAGTATTTCTTCTGGTTCCCCTTCCAAAAGTGAAACGAGAACTTCAACTAACCCTTTGTCCAAATAAACATTTGTCCGACAAATTGCTGATGAACATTTCCAAATAGCTCCAGTTGCTGCTGCCAATAATCCCTAAGAAAAGGTTGTATCATCAAAATAAAACATATTTGGTGAAATGCATATGATATGAATACCTTGTTGGTTTTGAGATTTGAATCTTGGATTATTCTCATGAGAGGATCAATTGCTCCCAATTCGTATACTTTGTCTCTGGCTTCCTCATCTTCGGCGCACTGCATTATTCCGTCAACATTTAATTTCCAACCACACATATTAATAAGAGTTAATTACTTAATAATTAATTGTCATACCATATAAATGGCTTT
>WJEZ01002168.1:0-14373 GCA_009869925.1 Thalassaphorura encarpata | reverse complement strand
TCGCCCTTCCTAATCAAATCCATCAAAACTTTGGCAGCGCTTCATGCTTCACCATAATCCTTCAATAATCTGAATCAAATTAGTTTTTTGTTTGTCCACATTTATTTATCTTGCTGATATGAGCATGAGCAACCAAATAACCAAGCAAGGCGGAAAATTTTGAATGTACATACATTTTTTTTTCTCCAAAAACGTAGGAATAGACGAGTAGGAGTGAATGCCCATTACCATTCTTGTGAACGAGGAAACTTGTGCCCATTAAACTAACTTTCCCCGAGTGAGTAGAAAGAGAAGTGGTACGTACGGACGTACAGAGTACGAATTCGCATTTTCCACGAGGAGAAAACTAGAGATTTTTCTCACATGGCTCTGCCCATTCGGAAGAACAGAACAGAATCCGTGAAGTGAAGTGAAGAACATGGAAAATGGCAAGTGAAAGTGTGAATATGGAACGGCTAAAGGGGAAATTATGTCCTGTATACAAAAACTCAACCTCATTTTAACACCATAGACCTTAGCGTGGATTCTACGTTTTCTTTTATTTTTTCTACGCCTATGCTCGCTACAAATAAGCCAAACTACAAATTTAAGAGACAGTAGCGCAGCAAAATCTGAACTTTCATATGAAAATTACCTTCAAGCTTAAAAATCCCATGTATATGGTGTATAAATACATACTGCATATACATTTATATATGCTTTGTATGTATTTGTATAAGATGGGCTAGACGTGATAATGGATAGCCAGCCTAGCCTTAGCCTTAGCCTATGGAATAAATGGATAGTTTTCATTCTCGTTCTAGTTAGTAATGGATAGTGCGTTACGTACTTTGATAATGGCTATCCAAAGTTGTTCTCTTTTTTTCCTTCTTGCCATTTGCCATTCCATCGTGTTTTCCCCTCCATTGGCTAGACTAATGTGTATCGTTGTCATTAGACCCCGGTAGAATTTGAATTTGATGAAGTCGAGTCGAGAGTCGTTAAGCTAACGCAGGTAGGTAGTGAAGAAACTAATGTTGTAATGTAATGCAAAAGTGCGTAGAATGAAAAGAATGGACACATGGATAGAGTACGTACGTAAGTACGTAAAAACATAATTTCCACATGAGAAGATTTTTATCTTAAAAGGCTCTTCATTACCATCTTTCCTTTTCTTTTTTCTTTTTCCGCCTAATTTCTCAATTCTCTTAGTTCGCTAACCACACAAGTCTGTCTACCTTTTTGTATTTTCTTAACTACGTATTCATTTAATCTTGCCCAATGCAAAGGTTGGCCATTGGCCACTCAGTTTTCAAGTCTTCAAGTTGATTTTTCTCATTTCCTCTTCATTTTTTGCCCAAACTAGCATATCTAAGCAAATTTCCTGATTTGTTCCTTCAGGTCAAAGGTTAGGCTAGGCCAAATATCATTACTAGAATAAGGTGTAGAAAGACAAGATTCACTCACAAAGGAAAACCTATAAAATTTTTCAGGAGTCGAGTCACTTATGGTTTGAAGTGCCAAGCCAAGCCAAGCCAAGCCTGTTTGTGTGGTGAAATCGATTTTCTCCTTCCTCACGGTTTTTTTTTGGTTTGAAGTGCCAAGCCAAGCCAAGCCAAGCCTGTTTGTGTGGTGAAATCGATTTTCTCCTTCCTCACGCTTTTTTTTACCTTTCTTTCTTTCTTTTGAGATAATCTCAAAAATAAACCTAGGGACGATTTAGACTCACTTTCTCCAATTGCTTTCTCCTCAGACCGACCTGTCGATAGATAGAGAAAAAAAAATTTTTTTTGGTGATGGAGGATTTACATGTTAAATTCGTATTCGCATGATGAAATTATTACATAAGGAAAAGGACTAAAGAAGAAAGGGAGAGACATTAGAATGGATGATTTGAAAGAACGAGTATAAATATGGACATAAATCATTTTGCTCCTTGCTAAGGCCTTTTGCATTTTGCATGGAATTATTCCTGGAGAGAGACAGTAATAGTTGGAAAGGACGACGGACGATGTTATACGTAACGTTGAACGTGGGATGAGTCTTTGCAAAATGTAATGTTCTCAAATTTTTCACTTTGACAGTCGAGGATTTTTCTTCCTTTAGCCGCTCAAATAGTCACGCATAACTTGTTCACGCGTTTTTATCCCGTGGCAAGGCAATGAAGAATTCGTGTTTTTCACCGCCACCAATGGAAAATTGGCACATTTTCAAAAAACTCAATGCACTGAGTGACATTTCCCTAGGAAATATTCACCCATCAGGGGAATTAAGCTATTGAGAACCACTCCATTTGGATAGGCTATGGCTTGGCCTGACCCTGAACTTTGGGCTACACGCTTACGCAACTGCCACGCAACGCATTGGTATTCAGATTCAAAGTTCTCAGGCTTAAAAGCTTCACTCATTCTGTGAATATCAATTCTATCCTGCTAGCATAGCATAGCCCTAGGAATTTACATTGAAAAGGAAAGTTGAACAGAATTCTTCCTCTCATACCCAGGATTTACTCTTCAATTTTCAAAATTAAATGTCAAGCGTTTTCCCGCCTCACGTCACGCATCCGCGCCTTTTTGTTTTAAAATATGTTGACTTTTACATTGCCTTTTTGTTCATTGGTCCTCCCTTTTTTCTTGTATATTTGTTTGAAATTGATAAAAAAAGAAGAAGAAGGGGAAATTGTTTTGAGGTGGGAAAAGGAAAACGATTTGAGGAGAAATAAAAAGACAGTCATCCAGGATTTACTCTTTAATTTTCAAAATTAAATGTCAAGCGTTTTCCCGCCTCACGTCACGCATCCGCGCCTTTTTGTTTTAAAATATGTTGACTTTTACATTGCCTTTTTGTTCATTGGTTCTCCCTTTTTTCTTGTATATTTGTTTGAAATTGATAAAAAAAGAAGAAGAAGGGGAAATTGTTTTGAGGTGGGAAAAGGAAAACGATTTGAAGAGAAATAAAAAGACAGTCAAAATCCTTAGAGACACAAACACACACGGGGGAAACGTCAAAACTCAAGAATTGCAGAAAGCAAAGGGGAAAAAAATAAGAATTGATGTGTATTCTAGGTGGGAAAAGGAAAACGATTTGAGGAGAAATAAAAAGACAGTCAAAATCCTTAGAGACACAAACACACACGGGGGAAACGTCAAAACTCAAGAATTGCAGAAAGCAAAGGGGAAAAAATAAGAATTGATGTGTATTGAATAATACCCACGTTACTCTCACTCGGAGAAAAAACACACAGGAAACACATTCATTATTTCCATAGCCAAAACAGAGAGAAAAAAAAGAAAACAATTGAACCACCTACGTTATAACACATGGTCATTGCATTGGAATTCCAGTAAATGGCAATGGCAATGTAAGATTTAACAAGGGAAGAAATTAGGATGCTATGTATCAGTATATTTAGTAGTGAATTTATTAAACCATTTGCCAAGGTAATGTCAAGAAGGGGATGAAAATTTCCCTTGTGAGCATATGTAATATTGCATGTGCGTGTCTTGGCCTCGTATTCGTTTGAAATGAGATGGAAGAAGCATTTGACTGACTACTTAGTCCTATTTTACGGCCTCCTTTATATTTAATCTTAGACAAGGAAAGGCGAAAAAGGTGGATGAATAAGAGAAAGAGACAATGAAAGGCAGGCAGGCTTGGTGCAATCCCAAAGCAAAGTGAAAATATAAGATGGGAAAGTCCATAGGCCTAAGTATGCCTGTAGTATTTTATGATGAAGAATGAAGAAACATATAACATATTGTACGTATATATACAGTAGGCCTATGTATCAACCTATGTATAGAATGAATTATACGTTTAGTTGCATTAAGATCATCAAACTTAATAAAACCCGAAGCTGAGCTTGAGTCCTCATCCATCAGTCTTTCACTTTTCACATCAAATGAGCCAAAGAGTAAAAGGATCAAATAAAGCCAGTCAAATTTATTTCATCCGCCTTCAACACTTTTTCCTTTTTTACTCTTTCATCACGTACGAATCAAATCCTTCTTCTTTTCTACTACAATGTATACGATACAGATACAACCAAAATTACATATATCCTTTGGTCCTAACACTTTTTACTTTTTTATTCTTCTCTTTAATTTTCTTTAAACTTTAGCTAATCATAGACTTCGGACAGACCTACTATCTTGTACTTAAATCGTATTCAAACCTATAATAAAAAAATGACATTGTTTTTTAACTTGATTCGTAGAAGGGTACACACAAAATAAATTCCTATAGTAATTTTACACACGTAATCCTAATGGACTTAGATTTTTAGTTGAAAAGTTAAATTAAGTCTGGCTAATTAAGAAGAAGAAGAAGGATTTATAATTTTGCATAGTTTTGTCTTATGGTTTAGTAGTGAATTTTGAACTGCTGCGTAGTAGTGCGTATGGGAAACAAGGTTCTTAAGATTTTTGAGGATAAGTGGAATGAAATGAAAAGCAATTAATTTGTTCATGAATGAATGAATGGGATACGTACGGAGGAATAGGAGAGAAGTTTTATCTCATGTGTCACAGTTGGACGGACAGACGGACGAAGCACCTTTCAACTTACACTAGGAGAAAGTGCTAGAGCCTAGAAAACTCCTCTAGAATCTAGCAACGTGTGAAGGGAAGAAGAAGAAGGACAGAGATGAATGGCGGGGAATGAGTTTCTAGAATACAGAGGGAAAGGATCAAATGTTAAGCTACTTACTGGAGACCCAAAGAGAAATTACCTCACTTGCCTCATCTCAAAAACTACTGAATTTTCCGTTTCATACCCCTGGCCTTAAGGAACTTCACTCTAATCTAATCTTCCAGTAGCTGTAGCAGTAGCGTATGTAGGACTAGCACCAAACATCAGGTTTATACTCCACGTACTTCTTCCCTCACTCACTCACTTTCATTTTTGACCCGTACGTACACCCACCATATGTACTTTTCACCTCATATGTAATGCTATCAACTTAAAACATAGTCGTCCATGCTACTAAGCCTCATCTCTTGTGGCCTAGTACCTTAGTTTCTCAATTTTATCCTCATTAATAATATTTTTATTCGCATTCTAAGCTCATACAATTAAATTTAATGTCAAAGGGACAATGTCTATGTCTATGTCTATATTGGCTAAGTAAGTAGTAGTAGTAGACAGATATAACTATGAGCTTATTCTGTATATTTTATTTTATTTTATGATTTGAAGTGGATTCATTTTCATATTACGAGCAGCATGTGCTCTGCAATATATTATTAGCTATGATTATTTGTTCCATTGTTTTAGGTTTAGAAGAGTCGTTGGCTGGCTGGCTGGCTGGCTGATTGCCAGATTGAGGAATGGGCATAAGATAGAATAAAGAAACGAGGGAGATTTAAAGAAACGAAACCAAGGGAAGAAGAAGCATTATTCCTCAAATGGATGTTTTATCCGCCAAGATGCTTAATGTTGTGTGAATTGGGCTCCTAAAGCTTCCGTTTCCCATTGAGACACACGCAATGCAATATAGGGCTGTTAGCTAGCCCAACCCAAATCCTCATGCCTCTCAACATTATCTCTTTTGGAGAATTCTTTTCTTTACCATGTCCATTACGTACGTCCATGGATTTGCATTGCATTACATTACTTTACCTCTCTGCTTTCCTTCCTTCCGTCCATTCCATTTCCTAAACCAGGATAATTTTTGCAATTCTTTGGCATTGGTTTCTTAACTAACCAGAATTATAATTCTTTCATTTTTAGGTACATGACTTGTTGGCTATGACTGGACGAGACTAAAGTCTTGAGATAGCCTGATGGAGAAAGTTTTTTTGAGAAAAAGTTTTGGAAAAAAGAAGCTTTAGCTTTGCGGTTAAGGGAAAGAAATTACTCTTTCTAATCGTAAGAAGCTTTAAGGTTTGATCCTTTCTTCCTGACTCATCTCTCTTCCTTTTCATCTTTCCGTAGTGTCTAAAATACTGTTCGTCCAAGTGTGGCTTTGCAGATAAAAACTCCTTCTTCATCTTGTTTTCCTTCCGTCAATCCTGTCTCTATTCTTTTCATTGTTGACCAAAACTAAACTCAAGTCTTGCCCTTGTCTAAAGATGCATGGCCAGAGACAAAAACATGTTTATTATTTTCTAGAACAAAAAATAAAAAATAAAACCGTCATGTCATATCATAATTTGGACAAACAAGCCAGCAAAACTCTTTGAAGTGTAGTGTCGTATGTACAGTAATATACGCGACCTTTCTTTAGTGACTTTGTGTTGACCTTAGCCATGCTCGCATGCATATCCATAAATAGTAGCTACTGGCTGAGATGAGATGAATATCACGTGATGCCCTAAAGGTTCGTGCATGGCTATGGCTATGGCTACGCTATGGCTGTCTGTCAATCTATCCAATTTGAATAGCAAGAGTAGAAAATGTTAACAATGGATAATAGAGCCCATGAAATGGATAGGATCCTTTCAAGGAAATGGAGTTGAATTTCTGCATGTAAATTGTGTGGATGTCTTTTATGGGGATGGGAGTCCAAGGGAAAAGAGTGGTTGATAGGATTCAATATGCAAATTGCACCCCATGCCTAGGCCTAGACTTTTGACTTTCAACTGAAGCCAGAGGAAAGGAAAAAGGTGAAATAGATCTTTGAAGTCAAGATGTTCCATGGAGTGAGACCGATTACATTAAATACAGTCACTCACTTCCACTCCCTATGTTACGTTGAAATCAATATTCGTCCGAAGAACCAACATTTTATTCCTCTGCTATTTGACTCATGTACGTATGTATCGGATCTCGTCTCGTCTCTTTCTTTCTTTATATAAACACTCTTGTGTTTTCAAATCGGATTTCTTCCATTTTCTCCATCTTTGCCCTGTATTTCTAGGTCGTAGCCTCCAAAAAATCCTAGTTTCGTTTCGTATCACCTTCAAAGAGAAATAGATAGGAGAGCTAGAGAATATACGTAGCATCTGTTTTATACGTAGTACCTATGTATTCGTGAGCATCCATGCCAAAAATATGCTTTGACTTTGACGTATTTAGGAAGGAAGAACAAACCGAAAATTCCAATAAGAATTTCTTCTTCTTCTTTTCGTAGCAGTATCTTTCTTCTTGTGTTTTTGAAGTTTTGGTTCAAAAATACGTATATTTTTAATAACCTATACCCAGACCTACCTTNGACTTTGACGTATTTAGGAAGGAAGAACAAACCGAAAATTCCAATAAGAATTTCTTCTTCTTCTTTTCGTAGCAGTATCTTTCTTCTTGTGTTTTTGAAGTTTTGGTTCAAAAATACGTATATTTTTAATAAGCTATACCCAGACCTCCCTTGCTATTGGAATCAAAGCGATCTAAAAAAATATTTTGAAGAATTTTTTGAAGCCATCTTACGGAGAAATTTATAACTACACGCTAATGCTAAGGTATCCATGTAATTTTTAATTTCTACCAAGTTTTGAGAATCTTTTTCTAATTTGAAGAGTGTTTAATTAGATTTTTAATGCGATCGCTGTTGCTGTACTATTTGGAACATGTTTTCTTTAGAATTTTGTCATAGGACTAAAAAGGAAAGGAAAAGAAAAGTGTAGATCTGGAGAAGGACTCTTGAGCCCCAAAAGAAATTACCTTTTACCATTTTGAAAAGCTATTGAGTCAGTCGCATGGCCTAGCCTGGCTATGGCATAGAGTTTCCTCCATTTAATTTAATTTTCATTCTTGGCCCCTGTAATGTGGTGCTTAGTCGAAATTTAGAAACCAACATTTCATTGTTTCACTCTCAGAAAACTGGCCATAATTTGGAAACTCTTTCCATTAGATTTAATTGTGTTGGTGAAGAGGCATTTGGGCTAGGGCTAGGCAGGCGGGTTCTTTCTTTGACTTTCTCCAGTTTGGAACTCATCACTCGTTCCATTTTCTTCTTTCTTTTTCCTTGAGCCAATGGCCCATATAATATCATACCATTTCACCTTCTCATTCTACAAATCTCATCCTAATTGTTCAAAAACTTGAACAATGGTCAATTCTACTATTATAAAATTAATTCCTACAGGATTAGGTCAGAAACAGAGGGTGAGATTGAAATTGAAAATGTCACGACCAACAAGATGGGTTCCTCCTCCTTTCTAATTTATTTAGCAAGTTTAGTCAAGAACGTCAGCAGGAAAATTTAAATTAACTTCCAAGCACAGATGAAGCTTAATCTGCAGATTTATACTCTAGCCCCTCCCAACATAGAGTTTTATTTAAATATTTTTCGTATCTTGCTACGATTTAATTTAATATACTCTAAATTAAAGTTTTTTCTATCACTGAAGTTATATAATAAATATTTTTCCTGATAATAATTAGAGAGACGCTTACAGATAAGACTAAATATTATTTTGGATGAGGTTAAATTGTACGCAACAGACTCCGTGCAGTCAGCTGTACTTTTTTATCAGACGATTCAATGCATTTTCTTTACTTGGATTTTTTATGAGTTGAGGATAAGAAAGTTTAACTTTTGGTTTTGGTTTTGTAAGAAGAAGAAGAAGTTCAAGTCTAACTGTAGAATCAAAAACATGGGAAGTTGGTCGCTCACCAATTCAGTCAGTTCAGCTCAAGTAATGCTCAAAGAATTCAAGACTAGCCTGGCCATGTGTGTGCTTATATTCCATCCAAGCTAAGGGAGTTATATGGTCCAATGTTGGGATTTTGCGTTACGTTACGTTAGTGTTAGGTTTATGGACGGTCCAAACTATTGTAAAAGCTTGAGCTGACATGTGAATGTCATATAATGCTACTAGCCCTCACAAGGGATCTATTTTAACAACCTTGCATGGAATTGTCTTTGTATTCTTCATGGTTTATGTTATTTTTTGTGTGAACATGACCTGATCTTCCCTTGTGAGAAGCTAGGAAAGACTTTGAGTTGAGTTGGACATTGTAGTCGTAAGAATTTTGGTTGGTTTGGTTTGGTCTGTTGGGAAGAAGGAGAAGGGGGCAATTACCATTTGTGAGCACAATGGGAGATTTCTAGAGAATTTCTCGAGTTTTGTCATCTTTATGGCTCACCATTACTTTTCTCTTTCACTTACGTTCCGTTTCTACGTACGTATTTTCTACACATTGACTTTCTCTAGCCAGGCATTGCCACTTGCCTGGCCAGTGGAAAAACCAAACATTTTTTTTTTTTTTCACCGTCCAGTTTAATATTTTTAAAAAAATATTGAATATTGATAATTTAAAAATTGACTATAGACATTAACCTTAGAATTTAGAATGAAGGTAAGAAAGAGCAGTCTTGTACTCAGATGCAGATTCTTCTGGCAAATTACACAATTTCTCCCCATGACTAACCTACTTTCACCAAAACCAACTTTGTGTACACATTTCTTAATTTAAACTCTTGTTATGCTTTCCTTCCCTTCTACTTTTCCCTCCTTCCTTCCTTATGTATATTTTCCTATGACAGACTGAGTGACTAAACTAAACCTCTTCTGCTTTTGACTTACTTAATATACACAAGCTTTGCCTTCGTCCTTTCCTTTCCTTAGCTCCCCACTTAGGCTAAAGTAAACAAATTCAACTTGTTTAACTTTTACCAACTCAAAACCAAATGGAAGGAAAAGCATTTGCATTGCATTGCAAACTCAATGCAGCATATAATTTTGATATATTTTAATTCACTTGGCTCTTTTGACCTCGGGTCAGGGTCACACAGATATATACTTCGTATTGACTTACCTGTTAAGAGAGTCAGAAACTAAACTATGTGAAAACTAACCTGAGTTGAGTTATTTATGGTTCAAGATGAAAAAAGGTAGGTAATTTAGGTTCCTTTGCGTGTGGTACGTACGTACGTACGTACAGTGTGGAAGCATATTGGTTTTAGACTAATGCCAAAGGCTCAAGTGAATGGCAATGGCAATAGATTGTTAAGGGAGGGATGCGTGAAATGAATCAAGACACGGTTGGAAAAATGGTATTTTATCTCTCTTCGGCTCTTTTTATTTTTAGCTAGCAAAGGTACTAGGATCACATATACGTACGAATTCACCTCAATTCCTAAACTTTCTTTTCTCGGCGCTACGTACTTTCACTCCCAGAGGTGAGGTCGATATTCCCAGGAAATGAACAAACGAAGGAAGACAAAGACAAAGAGCAAGATGATCTCTGATGCTGGTGGTGGTGGCAAGGATATGCAAAGACATGGCCATGGCCAAAGTAAAACCGAACTAGAGACCCAAGTTAACTTAAGACTTCCTCATCCCCTTGTCCACCTTTCTACCATTCATTTCTAACCCTAAATGAACAAAATCCACTGAATCTTCTCATGTCAAACCACAAATCCCTTCACTTGACTCAAATCCTGTTTTTTTAAGTCAATCAGTTCATAAGGGAACCTCTTGAGGTGATACTACAAGATAAAATGATATGTCAAGTCAAGTGATACGTACGTACCTTGTCCCACATGATATCTCTATCCTTTTCTTCACTCATCTTATCATCTATAAACGAGCTCAAGCTCAGTTCCATCATCATTGTGTCTACGTATCTCTTCACCCTGTCATGTTTTTTTTTACAAAAAACCTAAAAACTTTTTCCCACAAAAGGAAGGAATGATTTGACACAAGTACAATGGGCAAAAGAGCCATTTATCTCCCTTCACAAAAATTCCTATGCCACTCTGTATACATTTCATCACTCTTGTTTTTCTCGTATATACAAAATGCATACAACTACGCAGTCAGTCAGTCTTTGGAAATTTTGTAAAATTTTTAAGCCAGGGCCACGTGTGTTTGGAAAGGAGGAAGACATTGAGACGAGGAAGAAAGAAGAGATGGATGAGTAGAAATCTAGGGACACATAACTCAAAGGAAGGAGAAAGAAAAGACTTTTTTCTTTTACACAAAACTTTCTCTCAAACTTTCTTCCTTCCTTTTACCTACTCTTGCTCTTGGCCGCCTCTTCTTCTTTTTTTTTCCTCCTGAAATGAATACATTGAACGCACAGTACACAAGTGACGACGTCATTCTATCTCCGGCAGTTAGTCAATGTTTTGATTTGAATCTATACGATACGTAGCATAGCATGGCATGGCAGGATAAAGAGACTTGGTCCAATAAATCCACACGCATAGTATTTTTTTCCATGGACTTCCCTCAGGCACCTGGTTCGGACTTTTACGTCTTTTTTTAGACTTTCATCCAACACTTCTTATTAAAAGAAAAAATGTCATACCATGCCATGCCCTCAAGGCAGGACGTATACGTGACTTTACGTAAAAAAAGGAATGTAGATAGATTCCTTTTCATTTCATTTCATTTAAAAAAAAGGCGGGAGGAAAATGACTTGTAGAAGGTCACCGCCGAATTTACCTTCATAAATTTTGCTAGATTTAAGATTCAACATTTGCGTGGTTAGCTTTTTTTTTCTTTGACGTGACGTGACGAGATGACAAGTTTGAGCTGTTGTCAATCCAATGCAAGGCAAGGCAAGGCAAAGGCATAAGAATGGAAGAAGTTTGAGCTTTAGCTTTAGCTTTGAGGATATAAAGTTGGACAAAGGAGAGTCACTCATGCTCAACAGAGTGTAAATGGACACTACACTACAGAACGGACTTCTCGTATATGTATAAATATGGAAGGCTATGACGGCGTGGGTGAGAATTTGTTAACAAAGTTTAGACTTTGTTGTACAGTTCTCGGCTCCTTTGCTCTATCATATTTCTAGAGACTCCGATCAGGAGAAATGTTTGAAATTCAAAGAAATTCTTAGCTTAGCACTAGCTGACAACTCATGCCTGACATTGCCATTGGAACTTTCTCTCCTTGTGTCATTTCTTCTATTCTGCTCGATTCATTCACTACCATGGCATGACATTTCCAATTCATGCAAAACTCCAAAGGAAGTTGGTTGGTAGTAGGATGTAGTATCAGTGTATAGTGTAGTAGTAAGAATGACTTATGCATCCACTGAGTCGTGTCTTCCACTCAATGTCCTGGCTAACCCCTTGAAAAGGAGTCAACATGACATTGTTAAGGTTCCACCGTGAAATTGAGTGGTTATTCATGCTTCTTGAGCCAATGCCAATGCTATACACAACTCCTTTCCGATCAAAAACCAAAACTGGCAGTACAGAAAACCGCCATGCCACACACTTTGTTCAACTTTCTCCTTGCGTATTTATTTTATCGTCTCGTTTCATTGTGTTAGGATTTTCATTTTAAGAAATTTATCATTAACATTAAATCCCGTGTGAATTTTATACATTTTTCGAAAAATATGGCTAGCTGACTATTAAGCCCAAAGTGCCCAAAACATCTTCATGTTCATGTCCTTGCATTCGTTCAAATTTGAATATAAATCTTAATGAATACATCAACTCCACAAGCTGAGCCTAAAATTCCACTCTGTCATTCTCTTGTCACGAATTCTCCTAATGCCTCTTCTCAGTTTAACGACCTCCCTTGCCATAGCAGTATTTTCTTGCTTAATACTAGACAAAAACTAAGTTGAGCTTTAAGGCTAGACTACTAGGCTACGAAGAAAAAAAATAATAATAATAAAGTGCGTAACGAGGCAAAATGAAGGTGGTGCATGTGGATGTAATGCAATGCTTTGTATTGGTTATATTTAATTTTTGAATCACCCTCTATGTGTTATGTTTTTGAAAGTTTTTGATATGAATAGAGTGGAGGGAAAACTAATTGATTGATGAGTTCAATTGCCCCGGGAAAGTAGAGTGAAGTGAAGTTTGTTCTGGTGGATTTAGATTGAGGCAGGTATCAAAGTTCCACTCAAACTTTATCCTGCAATGCAATGAGCAATGATGCAAAACCATCCAATGTTAATCCTTCAATTTTCATATATAATATCAAGGGTTGGATATTTGGTTTCATCATTATTCTTTCAACTAACATAAAGACATATAACATTTTATTTTATAGGGTGGTTCACACAAGTTCTTTAGGTGTACGTACCACCCTTGTCTGCTTTCCAGATTACGGGACTGACTGTCTTAAGAAAGAAAATTCCATTCTACATGATGCGTCCAATGGAGTTGTTGTATTTGATTTGTTGTTGAAGAAGAAGAGAATCAAAATCATCAAGTGTATTATGGCATAGGGAGGGAAGATACAAGCTGGCCGACACCCGACAAAATCGGGTACAAGTTACCCGACATTTGTCGGGTTCAGCTCCAAGTTAGCCGATTTTCGTCGGGTAAAAAGTCCAAGTTACCCGACATTGTTCCGGATACACGCGCTGATCTTATTTGAGTCCAAGGCATAGGGATAGGGAAACATTTATAGCTATAGCCCTATATTGCATCTTATCATATCAAGTTCTACCAATTCCTTGCTTTTGCTTAACTTTTGATTTACACTACTATATATGGACCAAAAACTCAAACAGTCAAAAAATATACTTCTTAAAAAAATTCTGAACATGATAAAATTTAATTACTATTAATAAATGTACATAAATTGCGTGGGTATTTTGTATTTTGGGTTAGGATTTAATTGAATAAAGATTTGTATGAGGATGGAAATTGGGCCACCACAAGGAAAGTACGAAAATTTTGACATTTTCTAACTGCGAGGATGGATGGAATTTGTTGACAAGGGAAGGGAAAGATAGGACGTAGGAAAATGATGCGGATGCGGATGTGGATGGAAAGGATCAAAGCTAGAGTAATCACATTACTCTCATGGACTTCCTTTCATCTTCTTTTCAACATTTGATGAAACGAACGAACGAACGAACAAATTTTCGAGGAGGACAGAACCGACAAGTTGAAACTTAGTCCTCCATCCAAGTCGTCTCTTGATTATATTATTCTGAAATGTTTTTAATTACGTTTAATTTCCTTTCGACTTCTTCCTCATTGCAAAATTAATGCAAGGCTAGGCTCATTCAAATTTGTTTTCAAAAGATGTATGTCTGTCTATTTTCTACCCTTAGCGTCTCTTTTCCTCTTCTTTATTCATCACATTCACTCAACACAAATTATTTTGTAACCCTAATCCTTTGGACATGCGGCCATACTGATGCATGCATGTGATGTATTCCTAATTGCAATCATCTTCTCACTGGTTCTGTTCAAATTCTCAAGAACCAATCAGAAAAAGATACAGGCACACTATATGTCTAGGTTAGGAGTTAGGATCTTCATGTTTTTATTCCCAGACTACAAGCCAAAAATATGAACATTGAGTTAATCTGAAGGAAACAAAGGAGAGGAAAAACAATTTATCTTCCTCACAACCTTGTGACATGCCCTGTACGTATTTTCGTTGCACCCGAATTCCTATTTTCGAATTTCCCGCCAAGACCCACCGCTAACTTGAGGATGTCAAGGTCATGTCAAACAGCTTTATTTTGAGATACAAGTTTTCAATACAGTAAGTATACCACCCAATAATATTTTGAATCATA
>WJEZ01002167.1:0-14374 GCA_009869925.1 Thalassaphorura encarpata | reverse complement strand
ATAAAGAATTAATACGATTATTTCATTGAGATTGAGTTTTTTATTAATTAATTTAATCGCAATAATAACTCCATACATTGAAGTATATGAGCAGAAAAGTATTTGAATTTATATTTATTACTTACTTATTTATGGCCCACAACAAGAGGCATTGAAATCAGCTACGATCAATTTGTTTGGCCCTGCTCAACTCAATTCCTTCACGAATTCCTCATCATCTGTACTTTCTTTGTGATTAAACATGATAAATAATCAAGCAATAATGCGATTCGGCTATTTGGAAATGACATAAAAACATCATTGAACAGGGAAAACATCCTAAGGATGTTAGGACTTAGGATGTTTTCCCTCTTCAAGGATTTTTTTATTTCCTTCTTTTTAGTGTAAATTAATTTTTGCAGGTTTGGCTTCGCCAAACCAACATGTCAACCACGAGTCAACATTTAGGTCTAATACACTTTGCATTACCACGATTATTTGGTATGGGACTTAAAAAGTCCATTTTCAAAGTGATGTAGCTCAGTAAAAGACAACTTTTGCGGATACCACGATAGTTCATAAGAACCATTTTTTCAAGGAGATTCGAAATTTAAAATAAAATTTAGGAAAATGTTTCTAAAGTCGTCAAAAATCTAAAAAACGTGTTTTTTCGCCGAAAAATCGCCGATAACTTTTGGACGGAGAGATGGAAAAGACTCAATAATGTTGTCAAGATTTTGGGCTGAATCAAATGGTTTGGCTCTTTAATTTTTTCGCTCCGATGATTGGTTCCTGAGATATGACGGCGACAAGATTTTAGAAGGGGTAGAAATGGATACCTAAAGTTTATGTTTGCAAACTTTGGGCGGTCATAGTAACCGCGTACAAAATCGTGTTAAGTGGGCAATCCCGTGTATAGCCGCCTTGGCCTTAGGAAAAATGATTCATGCGTCTGTCTCATTTTTCTACAGCCGATGTAAAATCGAGCCGTTTGGTTCATTCTAGCATTAGATTAATTTTATTTCGTAACCATATGACGATATTGGACAATTTAGAATTTTGCCTCGATTTACTAGAGCAAATAACCTTAAAAAAACATCAGTGAGACCTCTAGGAAGCAGCACTATTTTAGAGCATTTGTCTGTGGAACTCGAATGTTATTCTGCTTCCAATGATGACTGCCGTTTGAATAGGATTTTAATACAACTGGATCTACCGTGAAGCGCTAGGTGAAATTTGTTGACTTTTTTAGTTTCCTTGTAACTTTTGAACGAAACAAAAATTTTAAAAACTAAGAGTGGTTTGCACATCTAAAGGTTGTCGATTGGCGTTGACTTTTTGAAAATCAGTTGAGAACTCGAGGAGGAGATGTGTTTACAATCCAAAATTAAGCAGCAGCATCTTAGAGTATAGACTGTGAAACGCGATTGTTTTTTTACATCCTACATAACGAAACATGGTCGCTTTGGTTAAATCCAATTTATATGCGCTTCCATTTGATTCAGTTTATATAGCTAGGCGCCCGATCCCCTGTACCCAGTACGTCGCCCAGAGCACACCGGTGGAGCCAGGTGCTGAAACGCTCAAATCCGAGGAGTTTTTCCATTTGGTCAGGAATTGCGACATGTGAGGGCGAACGCCCTAAATTACGACACAAGTTATTATTGTTCATCCAAAAATAATGTGGCCCAAACTGAAAGTTTGAGTTTGCTTGGATACCAGGAACGAAAATTTGGTCCATTGACACGAATAAATTAGCAAGCAGATGAAATTTATTGCAACAATTTAAATAATTCTATTCGGCCAACGACAACTATTCTGAATTTACAACTAAACCAGTCAGATTTAGCTCTCATTATTAGTGGGCAAAGCATGGAATGCTAGCACGCTATTATAGCTGTGGAGTCCTGTCGGTTTACAGCCTACAGGTCGTAATTCTTGACCAAGTCATAAAACTCCTCTGAATTGAGCGTTGCAATTTCATTTCCTTCTGTGCATTTTTCATCCGAATCTAATTCACTGCGATCGACTGTGTTGGGGTCTATGAATCCTCTGAACCCGTATCGGACACTGGAGAGCTGCTAATTATTTTTTCTGTGCAATTACACAATATCTGTAAAAATTGTGTTTTAACTAAATGCTAATACGACGGCATCCACATTTTCATCTTATTTTTTCTATCAAAACTTAAGTCTAAATTTCTTTGTCTACCTTTGCCAAATCCGATTCTCCTTCCCAGGTCACAGTATCTCACATCGAACATCATTATTTTTAAGACTTCTTAAAAATTTCACTTGAGTAGACGTCAACTTTCAGAAATTTTTCACTAAAATAGACAATGGACGAATTTTCATTTTCTCGTGAACTTGAACGAGCTAGAGCAATATCTCCGTAAAATATTCCATCAGAACAGACAAATGGAACAATTTTCGCAAGCATGCTAAGCCTAGCAAAGTTCTAAATTTGTTTAGTAAACACCCAAAATTCAATTTGGGCCATATTATTTCTGGATGAACAGTAAAAATTCTTATTTCAGTTAAAATTTCCATTTACCACTGCGGGCAGTCATACATAATTGGTTATTTCCTACGAACAGCATATGACGCATGCTTGTACGTATTGGAATAAGTTTTTGTCATTCAATCAAGACTGGTTTTAATTCTACACGCATACGCATCTCATACACATACGCAGCCAAATTCACTGATAAGAATAAAATAAAATAATTTCCTCCCTTGCCTCAATTGCTTGCAAGACATGGACATGATAGGAAACATCCTACAATAGTTCTGCGGCGTACGTACGGCGTACCTTACAAAGTAAAATTATTGTACATGCACATAGAACATGAGTTTCTGCATCTTTCTTTCTGATCTGGCAGGTCTTGTGGTCTATTTATTGTAATTTACTTTATATGCACTATATTCATAATATTATGACACATCTCAATGACGTACTGGTACTGCTGGGACAAGGCGATGAGATAAACAAAACAATAACCATCAATGCAAGTGCAAGTGCAAATTATTCCACTTCCAAGATTTGTTGTCTTAAAGTCAGTCAGACTCAGAATTTTTCTGGACCATCAAATTAGTATAAATAGGAACTGAAAGACCTCACAAATCAAATCAGAGCAGATACAAAATACAAAATCAATCTGATAATTATTAAATTAATTTTTACATCCACAATTTACAATACTCCTTATTTCAACGTAATCTCATTTCACCCCAGTCAAATCTAAATCTAAAATGGCAAATAAATTCTTAAGCATTTGTGTTGCGACTTTTGTGATTTTATATTTGTTCCAAATCCAAACTTCATCTGGATTACCAACTGATTTGGGCGATGGGCTAAAAGAGGCTGGTGATTGGGTGAGTGGAGCTGGAGAAAGTACCAAAGAATGGACAGGAGGAGCACGGGACAGCGCTGGTAATTGGATCGCTGGAGCAGGTGATACTGTCGGAGAAGGCGTGGCTACGGCTCCATAAAAAACTAAAGAAGTCCTTGGCGTTGGCATTGTCGATGAAGATACAAACTCAACAATGCCAGTCAAAGATGCAACAACAAGGAGAATTGAAGGAACAACGAGTACCATCTAATAAATTCGTAAAAACAATTAAATTAAAAAATTAAAGCTGATACAATGACAAATAAAGAATTAATACGATTGTTACATTGAGATCGAGTTTTTTTATTAATTAATTAATTCGCAATAATAATTCCATACACTGAAGTATATGAGCAGAAAAGTATTTAAATTTATATTTATTATTACGCAAAATTACAAGTAATTTCATAATGAATTCATATGCGAATCAAATGACATGTTAGGACGGACCTGTATTTTTTATCGCCCTAACCAGAAAATTGATAAAAAAACTCTTCACACTTCTCTTGCCTTCTGTTTTGTATTTAACATTCGGGTATAATACAAAACCCAACACATCGCAAAAGTATACGCTACGCAATGAGAATGCAATGAAGGTTATCTCAACACAATGCATGGTCACAAGACTCGGTCGGTTCTGACTCAACCTGTATTTCAAGTTTAAGTTCGCAGGTAAAACCACACTTAAACTCAGACTGAAATTGTCATTCGCAATATTGAAGTTGTTTCGCTCGGTTTGCATTGCACTGTATTAAATTCATCCAGTTTCATTCTCATCACATTCCAATTTGCAATACGAATAAAATAAATTCACATCATGAGTGGAAATTCAGGAAAACTCAGAGTGCATGTTGTATACTGGTACGAAAAATTTAGTTTTCTACTGTGTTTGTCAATTTAAATTATTATTTTTATTTTTAGCTCTGGATGAGGGTACGCCGAAGTGTTCAAGAACCTGGCCAAGGATCTTGAACAAGAATTCCCAGGAAAACTTGACATAGTAAGCTAATAAATAAAGTAATCATGGCACGATTTTTACGTAATTTTATGGATTTTAGACGGGAGAAAAATCCAGCTTTCTTGTTGTGTTGCCAAGTGGAGTATTTGACGTGTTCGTTCAGAACGGGTCTAGCACGGAAGTTAAAGACATGACTCGTGTATTCTCCAAGAAGGTAAGCCTAGGCTTAATTAATTAATTAATTAATTTTGCAGTCACTTAATTGACTTTAATTTTCCAGGGTGGAGATGGAATGCTTGACTCGGCGGAGAAAATCCAGAAAATCAAGGACTTTATAAGGAAAGCCTTGGAAGATGGCTGATTTACATTGCACTGCACTGCTTGCAACTGCAAATGCAATAATTTCATGAATATTGAATAAAATTTTACCATAAACTTCCCAACTTTTCCAATGATGATTGAAAACTTAAACTCTTAACCAGAACGGTTTGCAATCTGATTTAGTTTATAACTTGAAAAGTTGTCAAGTTTGATTTAAATTTATTCAATAATTTCATGCTCTGAATAAAAATATAAAAACCCATGATTAGATGGAAACTTTATTTATTCATTTTTTACACTACTTTTTCGAAAAAAAGTGTAGAAAAATTACAAAATTTTGCGTTGCGTGTTGAGTTGTTTAAAAGATGGTAGAGTAACCATAGCCATAGGGTGCAGCAGAGTATCCATAGCCATAGAGTGAAGATCCCAAAACGGGTGCAGAATAAGCCCTCAGGGCTGGGGCAGCTGCCACTGCATAAGTTCTCAAAGCATTTACCCTTGGAGCGTCATATCTGTAGGTTGAAGAAGTAGCAACTGGAATAGCAGCGTATCTGGTCAGAACTGGGGCAGGGGCAATTGCAGCAGCTGCTGTGTACAAAGCACCGCGCTTCTTGCGCTCAGTGCGCTCTTCTGATGGAGCAGCAGCATTACGAGCCTTGGCCTCATTCACGGCTGCCAAATGAGCAGCACGAGCTTCAACTACTTCTGGGGTATCAGCAACAGGGGCTGGCCCTGCGGCCAAATGTACTGGAGCAACTGGCAAAGCATTGCTCTCAACTTGGAATCCTCCATGACCAGCAGTGTAAGCTACGCGAATTTCTTGACCTTCAGGGTTAACGTAAGCATAAGCACCTCTTACATTGCCTGCGGCGTCACGGACGGCGGCATGTGATTGGCCAGCGTGGGCGTGGCCATAGCTGGCTTGACCAAGCTCATCTTGGGCATGATATTGAGTTTTAGTGAAGGCTGGTGCAACAATGTCTGAAGCTGGAGCAACGGCGGCATAGCTAATGGCTGGAGCTGCGTGAGCGTAGGAAATGGCTGGAGCGGCGTGGGCGTAGGAAATGGCGGGTGCGGCGGAGTAGGCAATTGGCGCAGCAGCGGCGTAGCCAAAAGCTGGGGCGGCACTGTATGGAAATGCAGCGTTGTAGCCAAGAAATCCTGGCTTGGCAGCAGCACAAGCCAAAACAGCAGCGAAAACGATCTGCAAAATGTTATAAAAATGGCGGGTAAATTTAAATTCTTCCAATGCTATAGCCATTGTCTTGTGCTTACGAAAGATTTCATGTTGAGACGTTGAATTTGTCCACGAAGAAGACTGATTGGAATTTCGACCTCACCCTTGGCTTTTATACTGGGCCCTGGATTTGTGTACATTTAAAACGTTCATTCCTTAGCTCTAATTTGCATATGAAACGAACGAGGAACCATCCTACTGCCTGATCCGTTTGAGTCAGACTCTGGGCTGAGCAGCATGCATTTTTTATTCCATGAGATGAATTAAATTGGTTATTAATTCTTTAAGGCAAAGGCAAAGTCAAAGACAGGGCAGGGCTAAAGATGAGAATTGGTCAGTACAAAAAAATCAAAATACAGAGTTTTACCTTGTCGCCCTTGACGGTTGATTTCTTTATTGAGATAACTGATGGTTTGGCTGACAGACTGAATGGAGTAATGATTTGCTAGGAATGTGATCTAGATCAATTTGCTTCCTACTACGTCTGCCCTTACCCATGCATGGACAAAAGCCCACACGTGTTTAGCATATTATTTTAAAGAAGTCAAATAAAAATGAAACTTACACAGCTAAAGCTAGTGAGACAAAATTATTTAATTGGGCTTGCATGTAACATGTACTCGTATTTTATTTTTATTAGGCTGACGCATTACGTCTACGTGCGTACGTGCATAATTCATTTATTCATTACAACAATAAGTGAGGATGAGGAAGTTAAAATCGAAATGTTATGTAGAATCAGAATAGGACAGGACCACACCCAGCTAGTTCATTTTTTAAGCCTACAGTCTAGTCTAGTCTTCTAGAACTTAATTTCAATTAGATCCTGTTTTGAATAATTTGTAAAAATTTCCAGTGTTTCACATGTTAATTTCTTTTTATGATGATATTTCTCCCTAGTTTTCAAGAAATGGTTAAAAAATTGAGTCATAATTAATAACAAACCAAAAAATCAAAATTTAACAAACATTTCTTGATTCTTTTTTATATTTTGTGGCATTTTTATTTGTTTCTTTCATAATTTTAATAATTTTTGTACAATAAATAAAAAATAAGATCTGTGCAATGTGGCAAATCATTGGGGTGAAGCAGCTGATCCCCCTGTGGAAGCTAACATACTGCGATACCTTGCCACAGCTTGGTCAATTGGCCCATCACCACCAGTGCGGAAAAATACATTGTCAAGCACATTGTTAGCAACAGTACGAACATTTTCATTCCTTGTAAAAGCAAATGAGCCCCGGAGGATTTGTTCCAAGCTCAAATTCCTAACTCCACCAAGGATCGTGCTCAATCCGTCATTGACGCGTCTAGCAACATCTGATCCAAAAGTTGGACGAACTGTGGGCAGTTGTTGCTGGTCGCCTTCAACTTGTTTGTTCCCATCAATGCTTTGAGTTTGAGTCTGACCTTGACCTGAGAATGAAGCATCTGTCTGTCTGGACGTACGACCCAGGCTATTGGCATTTGTACTCATCTAAATTGATACAAAAAATTAAATTGGACAAATATTTGAAAAAACATGTCATGCCTTGCATATTTCAAAATTTCAAGCGATTAAGATTGAAAATCAATCTGCTTTGAATTTTTTGTATTATAAAATGTAAGAACTAAGTTTTTTTCAAAATTTTAAGCAAAATAATCGTTTTAGTACAATCAACCTTAACAGCATTGAATATTTTGAATTTAATAGATCTTAATACTAAATTGTTAAAAGTTCTTTGGTCACACCAAATGAAAATTAGAATAAAACTAACCAAAATAATGGTGATAATGAAGAAAACTGCAATACAACGATCCATAGTTGAAAATTTGAACTGAAAACTTAATTGAGTTCCGTCTGACTCTGTTCCAAGATTTACACTGATCTTTGTTAGTCCTGGGAATTTTCCCTTTCACAAATATTTAAAGGTAAGATGGGTAAGACAACCTGAGAGCTAAATTACTTTTAAAGCTGAATAACTTAATTTTCACATGTGTTGTGTGTGTGTGTTTGCATTGAAAATTACACATGATATGAGTCATGAGTCAGCAGGATTTGCTCATAATGAGAATAATAATTAAATTATGCTGTGCTGTCTTTTGCATTGTTAAGAAATCCGGCCGGCGGTTGCAATTTGCTTTGCTACTTGTGTTTTTTAGGAAAGTTGTCCATTATTGCCTGACTATTGCGTAGTGGGTAAAATAAAATGCATGATAGTAACAAGGAAAAGTTCCTAATGGTATTGGCGAAATAATTGTTATGCTTGAATCTTATTATAAGTTAATTTATTATGAAAACTTTTCAAGATCTTTCCTTGTGGATAAAACAAGTTTTTATGCATAGTTTGCCCAAAGGGTGCAAAATTGTGTGAATGTTGTATTCTTTCTGTATTTTATCCTTGACATTCATTTCCTCTTATCTGTCTTATTTTTTCGCAAATAAATATTACACAAGAGAATCAGAGCAATGCAGAAAATTATCATACAACAAGTCTAGGTGAAATTTATTGGCTGGCTCTCAAAAATCAAATCTATAGCATTAATTATCTTAATTCATTAATAAATAGTAATTATTGTCATTAATTTATTATTTGGTCGAAGCGGTAGCCTGTTGACCCTGACCTCTTCGGAAAACAGTGTCGATGACATTTTTGCCCAAAGTTCGAGTATGCTCACTGCTTGGGAGCATAAATGATCCTCGGAGGACCCCTTCAAGTCCTCCATCACGAGCTCCACTGATAATCGTTGTCACTCCCTTGGAAATTCTGGTAAAACGGTCTTCAGGGCTGGCTACGACGGGCACAGTGTCTGCGTTAACAGACTCCAGAATCTGTAATCAAAATAATTTTGTAATACAATCACATTATAAATTTTACAAACGCTATAAATATATTTACCATTAGGGTAGAAATACACCCAAGAATTAAAACTATGGCAAATCGACTCATGTTTTTGGCTTTTAGTTTGGAAAATGGGCTAATTTACTCGACTTTTGTTCGGATTGTAATGAGAACTGGAATGAAAATCCATGAGAATTTATAGGGCACTAAGATTTGTCTATGAAATTGAAATTGAGTCACGGTTCAGTTCGGTCATGGTCCATCTCAGAGATTTTACCAATTGTGCACGTTGTCCAGCAAAAAAAATAATTGCATTGCTTTTGCTTTGTTGCTTACCTGTGGAAAATTGGATTTTCATTGTTAATTAGTTTTACATCTTAAAAAACAACTGGGATTGGATAATGGACTTTGACTTTGGACTTGAACTTCAAAAACTCTGTCAAGTGGAATTATACGGACCTGGCCTGGCCTGGTCAGACCTTGGAAAGCGAAAGCGCAAAAAAAGCTTCAAAAGTAAATGTTCTGGTTAGTTGCATTTCCTTTGTAATTTTTATCCGTAGAACTGGAAAAGAAGTTCAAAAATTAAAACAAGAGCAGATTATGTCCAATCATTCTTATCTAACAGTCTGCTCATGTCAGAAGAATTAATTTCATCATATCTCTAGTCAAGAATTAAAATATTATTATGTTAACACGTGCTCAACCCACAACAACACAAGGTTACTAACTAATGTTAAGATTCTATCTTTTGGCTGGATTAACTGTTAATATTACCATTTTAGCATTAATGGCTATATGAATTCTATTAATGACACAAGTATTTTCCTTTGTACTGATTGATTAGGATTTGCTGCTGTAAGTCCTATATGTAATGTAATTGTAATACTTTATGATTGTTGCCTTTTTCATCCACAGAGCCTTACATTGAATTCCGTGTGGCAGCTATTGCTAGGCTGCTGTGTTAGGGTAGGATGGTATAGGACGTATTTTTTTGTACAAGAATCATCTGCTATACACTTGCATTGTCAATGTGCTATTGACCTCTTATTCTGTGTCCTCGTGTCCTGAGTTGAAATGAGAACCGTTGTACATGTACCATGCTAAATTTTATATTGCAAATTTCTCTTGCATTACAGTGCAGGCAGAGGCAGCAGTGCATTTTGGCAAGGCAGGTTCAACGTTTCGCAATTCCATATTTCTCTTTTAACTTAATGTTTGCGTTGTATATCACATTTACGTATTTTTGATAAAAGTTTTTTTTAAAATATGGGTAAAATTCTACTCGAATCTTCAAACGTAGATAAGGTAAAAGTGAATTTGGATCAAAATGTTGAGGATGCTTCAGTGCAAGTTCGTGAATATGAGGCTAAAGTTGTTGAGAAATCAAGATTTGAATCCTTTAATTGGGTAAATGCTTGTAAAATTTATTGAATTTTTTCCACTTGTCTAATTTTTTATGTTTAAAGCTTTGGGACCCAATTTACACATTTATTAAGTCTGGAATACACGATCAAAATAAACCGGTAGAAACTCAAGATTATTCTGATGAAATGCCAATGAGTCTAGAATTCAGAGCTAGGGCCATTCAACTGGATGCGAGTAATGCAAGTTAATTTTATGGTTCAAATTAAGCACTTGCCGTAACTAATTCTATACTAATTTAAGGGCTAACAAAATGGATGCCAGGATTTGGTTGGTTGGTTCCAAAAGAATATTCTAAACTGAATGACAATGACGAGTACACACCAATTCATGTTCCAGTTATTCGGATCTTGCATAAATTTATGATTGTGCATTTAGTCTTGACCTACGCGATTATTTATTTGGTCACACGCGTCCTTATGGATAAGTACGATGATTTCACTAGACAATTTAACGAGGAAGGTCCGTTGTGGAAATGGATCATGGGTTTATACATGTTTGCATTGTGTGCCCCCATTGTTTTACCAGACTATTGTCTCGTGTATTCAGTATTCCATGCAATTAGGTATTAATTAATATTTAAATTATTTTGTTTGAAATTTGTACTAAATGCTCGTTTAATTTACCAGGCACAATAAACCAGCCCGGTTTATTGCTTTCCGGATCTACAGCGTTTTTTGGATTCTATGTAGCCTAGGGCTTTTTATTTGGTAAGTCCGTCCAACCTGACTGACTAAAATTATTACTATATAATAAATGTAATTAATAACACAAGTACTTTCTGTGTGTCTTCTTCTAGGGAGACCTATCTGTTGAGTCAAGCTTCAGATGAGGAATTTGAGCAGAAAATCAAACGTGAAATCCATCTTCCCTTGTTAGGCTTACTCTGGATCAGTTTTTGGATGTTTATCGGTTTATTTAGATTTTTTCGCAAATCCCAAACACCGAGTAATGTCGGCTAAATAAAATTGTTTTTAGTTTTCTGTAATTAGCTGCATGGTATACCAAGTTTTATTGTACATGTACTTTTTACTGCTATTGTTGAATTTTTATTAAATTAAATTTCTCAGTTCGTGGAATGACCTGTTCATGCTGATTTCTGGGTTATTATTGAGAAAAAATTGAGTTTTAAGAATTTTTCAGAAAAAAACTTGAAAAAATTGTACTTGGGGCAGGGGCAAGAAGGATCGAGAAAAGGGCCTAGAAAAATCGTCCGCGGATAAATTTATTTTGTGGTGCGATCAGAGCGACGACGACAAACACAAAGGGAAGAGACAGACAAAGAATTTCTGGAAAAGTTAAATTAATTTTTAAAAAGATCAGAGTTTTTCAAAATGCAAGGTCCGAACGACCAGGGTCAGATCGTGTCCTTGGAATTTCCACGGATGGGGACAAATGACCCTGTGGCTCAACTTGTTCTCAAGAAGTTAGTTTCCTCAGCCTTCTATCTAATATAATTTTCTTAAGTTTATTACTTTATTTCACTTTTACTTTTTAGCACCATTAATAAATATCCTGCAAAAATTCTCCAGTCAGTAGTGTGATATGATAACTTTTCTTTATACAGCGATGTCAGACTGAGGAGAGTGACCCTGACCGTCGGATATGAAAGAAAAGTTGTTCGGGCAGCTGTCTGCAGCTTAATTCAGTTCAGCCCTTATTTTTCCAAACTCTTGCCAATGGAAGACAAGGTCAACGAAACTACGATTGACTTGGCTTTTTTAAACCCAGACGCTGTGGAGGCTTTGATTCGGTAATGAACGAGATTTTTATTCAGTTTCAAGAAATTAATTAATAGAAATTGTTGAGTATTGATTAATTAGGCTAAAAATAATAAATTTCCTCCAGGTTGATGTATACTGGGAAGTTGGATGTCTCCAATCAAAACGTTGGCAATCTGATAATAGCATCGGATCATTTTAAAATGCTTGCGGTCAAAAACAGATGCATTGGAGCTCAAGTTGAGCTACTCAACCCAGAGAATTGTTTAAAAGTTCGAGATTTTGCTACTAGAAATGGAGTCAACGATTTGTTGGCCAAGACTGACACTTTTATCAGTAACAATTTTCCTGGGATAGCATCAACGGAGAACTTTTTGTGGCTTTCGGAAGTTGATGTAAGTAAATAACATTTTATGAATAGTTTTTTGGTCTATTATTTGTTTGTCTCATAATGTAGCTCAAGACGATGATCACAAATTGTTCAAAAGAAGTCACGAGTGACTTGGTGATTTTTCAAGCCATTGCTCGCTGGGCAAATAAAGACGTGACCAAAGCCATCAGAGTTCCTTCTTTGTTCGATCTTCTTCAACTGATCAATTTGGAACAATTACATGACTCTTCTGAAGAAGCAGCGAATGAACTAGCAAAAGAATTTCGAGATGGGATCTTCAACCATTGTCCAAGATGCTTTCAATTCTATTTCGACATGGTTGTTGATAAAGCAGCTAAAAACAGAACGATGCATCCCAATAATAATGGGAATGGAATTAGCAGCCCAAGTCCAACTCTGACCAACACAACCACAGCGGAAGAAGAACAAAAAGCTGGACCATCACGGAGATTCATTAAATTATCGCCGAGTCCTCTTCCAGACTATAATGATGATGATGATGGTCAAGGTCAGGGTCACCTTGATTCCTCAGATTCAAGTCCAAGCCCAAGTCTTAAACGATCAAAAATACAACCACCGAAGCTTCGTTTCAAATCACCCCAAGGACCAAACCCTAAATATTCGAGAACCGAGTCCAACTGGAAGTCGGAACAAGGTTGGCTTTCACTCTCAGATTCGACTTCGTCTTCAGAAGACGAACGGGAAGCGGACCGAAAATCCAGCATCTCAATGAAATCAGATATAATTTTTGCCGTATTTCAAAGAAAGGAAAAATTCCTCAGAACCTACAACTTCATGGTACGGTACCTTTACGACCAAATATTTTTTCTAATCTCTTGAATTCTAATTTTGCTTTCGTTTTTCATCTACAGACAAAAACCACTGTGAGGGTCGAACACATGGCCAAAATCCCAAGAAAGTTATCAACACTTGCATATTATGATGGGAAAATTTTTGATCTTGGAGGATCAACTGAGCTGAGCAAAGCTGATCAGAAGTGTGAGGAAACAAATTATGTTGAAGTTTTTCTTCCGGGCGTTCAGTATGGCCAAGCAGCACTTAAGATGAAATCATCAAGGCGGCATGCGGCCAGTTGTATATGCAATGACTATCTCTATGTGGTAAGCGTTCATTTCTAATTTAATTTCAGCTGATGATTATTGACACAAAACTAACCTCATCAATTATTTAGTTTGGTGGATGTCAGTTGATCGATGGGGTTGACACGACATTTAGCTTTGGTGAGCGTTTAAACTTGAAAGAAGATGAAGAGGTAAAGAATCGTTGGCATAAAATCCCTGATATGAAGTTCTGTAGAGATTCCCATGCTGTAGCTGTTTTGGATGATAAAATCTTTGTCGTAAGTAATAATAAATCTTTGTTCTTTACCATTTCATATTTTGCCATTTATTTTATTTTGTTTTTAATAGATCGGAGGATTTGGGTGGGAAGTAGGAAGTAAAACGCATAAATTGAGTGCCCAGACGTCTAGCGTTGAATGTTTTGATCCAGATGAGGATACGTGGGAGTTTATGCGACCGATGCTGGAACCGAGGGCTTTCCATAAGGTCGTCGTCGTTAATGGAAAAATCTACGCTGTCGGCGGGAGCAAATCTAAGGAGTGGACACCTATGAATAGTGTCGAAGTTTTTAGCCCAAATCTTGGCCGCGGAACTTGGACTGCGTGTGCTCCCATGAACAAAGATCGTATGAAAGGAAGTACGGTGGCAGACTTAAAGTTCTTTTAAGTTTTGGAAAACCTAATCAATTAAAAATGTTTTTCTAATTTTAGTGGTGTTGGCTGATGGAAAGTTGATTTATGCTATTGGTGGAGATTGCAAGACAAATCCTACGATGGAAGTCTACGATACTACAAAAAATGAATGGAAAATGATGCCCTGGCCAAAGGCTCTTTCCAAGAATGCTGACTTCAATTCTGCTATTCCTGTATCTATGTGAATCAGATTTGAATACTTTTAACTCACTTTTTTTATTTTTCATCTTAGATTTTTACGAAGTTTAGAATATTATAGACTCAAGACTCAACGCTTTTCTATAAAGGATACTGGAGAAAATTGGCAATAGTTAGTTCATAATTTATTACTAGCCCAAACCAAGCCTTCGGCTTGGTT
>WJEZ01002166.1:0-14374 GCA_009869925.1 Thalassaphorura encarpata | reverse complement strand
ACTGTAGTTGGTAAACGTAGAGCAAACACTGTCCTAATTTTCTATTTCTACCCTTGGCTCCTAAACGTGCTTGCTTTGAAGTGGAACATAAACTAATTGGAAATTGAATCGACACACTTTCATTCATGACCCTCAAGGCATAGGGATGGAGTGAAATAAAATAGATTTAGCTGGAACTGTGGCCACAGAAGGTGAAATTTGATTAAAGTTCAGACGAAATGGAAATGGGATACTGACGAAGGTAAACGTAAAATCCATGTGTAGTAGCATGGAGAAAGTTGAGACCCGCAAGGCCTGGGCTGTTTAGCCAACTGTGATGATGAGGAAAGGACGGGGTACATGGAAAATGTAATAAATTCAAAGCACTCTGGCTAAAGGCTGAGTCACCAAGCTAAAGCTAAAACTAAGGCTAAAGCATGAGTCGAGTTGAGTAATGAGGTTCTCTGAGTATTTAATTTTATGTTTTTTGCCTAAAACCAACTCATTTCAGTCTGCTAAAATCTAGAGACGAGGGATTTGGTTATGGAGAATTTACTTTAGGCAGGAGAAAGGTGAAAATCCTCCCAAGATTCTTATTAAATTAGAGTTGCAAAGTTGAGGGCTGGGTGTTGCCAAAGATTTTAATTTTGTTAAGCGCTGGCTGCCCATTATCATTAAGAGGTTCGCCGAGCCAAGCCAAAGTTGCTTTCATCATTCCCTCCTATTAATAAGAAGCTCATTGTTGATCCTTCAACTTTGTTGGCACCTTTGATCTCGGCTTCTGAGAAATATGTTGAAGTAAACGCGAAAGCGTGATGTGGTTCAATTAGACTGTCAGCCAGTTATTTCTAGAAGTTCTACGTTGTAGGTTAATAGGAAACGCTCCTCTCTTATATCTCATTGTCATCTTTAGAGTGAAAGCTGAGACGTTCTAATTATTTTGAATTTGTCTTCTTTCATCTTTCCTTCCAGTGTACGATTGAGAGTCCAAGCTTCACGATGGAATTATTTCGCCCACCTGTTCCTTGCGTGTTATGCCATAACGTCCAATCCGCAGATCGTGTCAGCAACATCTCACCAGAAGAGTTTGAGCGAAGGTAAGAAGGATTACAAAACTTTTGTTTTTCTATTCTTTCTTCGACCATCGCTTAAATATGACAATGTCAAATTTAGTTTCAGAAAGAGTTGAGCTAACGCCTAGCGCCTAAGTAACCTGTTCTAGCGAGTTCCATTTCTTCTCAGAGAATATTCAACCGTAACCTTGAAATATACCTTACACCAATTAGCAGAATTTAATTAAATTCTTAGAATACCTATTTGAGAATCTAAATCAGAATTGAATTTCTCTGAATATTTCATTCGTTGAGAATAGACAATCAAAATATGTTAAACGCTGGTAACTAATTTAACCGTATAGTAATTTATTTCACACGAATGTGACCCTTGGTTTGCTGATTAAATTTTACAACTTATATTTATAGTGGAATAAATTTCGACTAACGAGTTTAATTAACTGAGCAGGCAATGATTCAGACCAGGTGTAAGATCCGACACATTGCATACCGCAAGTAGAATGGGTAATATTCACTCAGACATGATTCCTTTCCGTGTTTGCACCAGATGCTGCACATTCACATTTCATGATACAACCTGGTGCAAGTGTAAATTAATCTTTACTTCCTCATTCGGCACTTAATCCTTTATGAACACTACAATTCGTCCGTGACTAAAACATGAATTCAGCTCTGATGAGCTGCGAATCGAGAATTCTTCTTAGGATAAATGCATCTTGCACCACTATTTTGCACACTCTGTTCTAGAATCTAATTCATGCACATGGTTTATTTATAAGATTCAAAGATATGCCCAGAGAATACATGAACTAAATCCTAGAACTGAGTTTCAAAGTACAAGGAACTTTCTCTGATCCTTCACCTTTCATTTGTTAACAACTTTCGCCAGACTTTGTAAGATCTTGTTCCTGTTGAATCGAAATGGCGTGCCACTTTTACTTCTTTTCCCATGCATCTTATTAAACTTAAATTAACAATTTGGCCTTACTTTTTATTGTCGAATGCTGAGATCGATTTGGATTTGCGTGCTAATAAATTTTGTTAATCTGTAGTCGTGATACGTATGCCGTTAATTCATTTCACCGTTGTTGATTTCACTATTTTTTTCATTTTTCAGAATTGGTAATATAATACTAAGTTTGTGGTCTTATATGTTCTGAAATTCTTAATTTGTTGTTGAATTTTAAATGTAAAATTTACTTTTATCTTGCAGGTATGCATATTCAGGGCGTCCTGTCGTCATCACTGACGCAATGACTAATTGGACAGCATCCACAAGTTTTACATTTTCCTTTTTGAAGGTAAGTGCTTCTTCAGCTAATTTTATTCCAATTTTCAGAGTTTAGAGTGCCTGCACTTTGCTGGGTAATTGCATTATTTAGTGCAAACTTTAAAAACTCTGACATTACGATTTGCATCTCATATGATGCAATTTTCTCTTGGCGTCGACTTTAATGATGAAGATGAAAGCGTCTAGTCTTTAAAATTCCTACCTCACCGATTTAGTTTGTAGTCTAGTAAATACTATTGTGAATGTTAACCCTTTTACAAATATAGAGATAGAGAAAGTTATTACAGTGTTGTAGTGTAGTGTCATGTCTGAATGGAGGGGTGGATAATGTAAATTTTGTCGCTTCACCACTTTCACTCCAACGGATTTCGAGTTCTTACGCAGACGATTGAAAAAGTAAGGGCAAGTCGCTTCCAGATCAGTGCATTTAGTCCAAAGTCGAGAAAAGTTAAAGTAAAAGTAGGTGACGGCGAAGGCGACGGCAAAGTCAGCAAACCGTACAAAAACTGGAAGAGGAAATTCTAAATCGTTCTACGGCGGAATACCCAGTCATGAGGTTCGAGGGATGCTAAAAAATAAAAATTTCCGATGCCTTTATAAACTTCTGATAAAGTAGAGAAGAGTTCTTGCTTGGAATTTTTGTAAAATTTTCCCCTTGCATGGGATGGGCTAGTTGAACCTCCTCGAAACGATAGGTTGACAGTGCCCCGGTTTTGATTTCTTTACTCCTCTTCGGAGTATGTGCTTTACTTAACCTTAAGAAATATCTGGATAAAATTTACATTCAATTTAGGTCACGGTTTGGTTGACTGAGTCCAAGGGCTTGGGGTTACATGCAATGTAGATTTTTCTATATCGACTTTCTCCACTTAAATAGTGCTTAGGCAGAAAATTCCATCTTTGGCACAAAAATCTGTATGTATTTGTGTGCGTTGCCGTCATCATTTCTTGAGAATTGTTAACCATCTCTATTTTTGCGGCTTAAGTGAATCGACTAATATAATTGACGTTTTCTGGTTTAGTAAGTCTAATAATATTTGATGTTTTCAGAGTATCTACGGAGAAGGAAGCAGGTCATTATGAGCACCAAGGAGAAGATTGTCTGTTTTTCCCTTACGAAACGGAATTTAGAAGTTTGGCTGAGGTTTTCAACATGTCTCAAGAGCGTTCCACAAAGCCTTGGTACATTGGATGGTGAGTGTTTGCATTACCATTTGCCATTTCCTATGCCATTGCATTGCACTGCACCCTGAGTCGAGTACGTTGCAATTTTTTGCTTTCACCTTTCCTTTTTTCCTCCTTAAGAAAGGAAAGTCGAGTGCTGCTGCCTGCTCCTGATGCTTTTTTTGATTTATTCCTCCTCCTGAATCTGACTTATCCTTTTCTAATCTCTAACTGCAATTCAATATGCTTATAGCTATAGCTACTGCATCGGGGAAGTGTGATTTATTCACTTGTGTAGGCTGACACTGACACGCAGTATCGAAATTGAAAATTGGTGAATTTTCCAGGAGGTTTTTCATTCTTTCCAAATTAGGGTAGCCTGTGAGCTAAATTAAATATTTGACATTACCCTTAATCGCAAATCACGTTGGTGGATTGTGGGCAGCCTTGGATTCGGATTAGTGTAGAAAGTACTACTAGGCATGCTTTGAGCTATTTTGACATCACGTTGTGGTTCGCAATTTTCATAACTGTGGACACCCACTGCCTGCTACTGACCATGCTGTCGTACTGTGGACTGCATGGCTAATCTTGAATTGTACCCAATAAGGGGCATTGTAATTGAATGGTAGTCCAACTTAATCTAAAACAAACGGGATATTGAGAAATAGGCGAGATTACTTAAGCCTTTCGTGGGATGGGGATAGGATGTGTCATGCAATGAGGTTTTAAGGATTTACGATTTACTCATCCATGATGGTCTCTGGGTGAGCCTATTGTGTAGGAGAGTTGCCCAGAAGAAAGTAATCCTTGTCTGTTTGAACAAGCCAAGCCCCCACAAAATTCTGTTTTAGTTGGAATGAAAACGTAAGGGATTTGTTCATTGTTCAATTGTTTTTGCTTTCCTTTGAAATCTAAACCTCTCTTATTTAGTTTTAATTTCCTTCTCCGTGGTAGTACTTTTTATTTTTCTATGGATTTCACATATTGACTTATGTGAGCTGCGTACGAATATGCGCTAAATTAGAATTTTGAGAAACAGTACTAAAATTTGACATCGAACTTGAATGTACTATTTATTCCTGGAGCTCTTTTAGTAGATGCTAAAATCTACAGAATTATTTTAGGATGTATTCATTGTTTGTTATGATATGGAATTACAATATTCATGAGCGAGTAAAGTCCGTTTCACGATTCAAAACAATAGAATTATCGACCCTCATCATCTCAAATTTCATTTGGCCCTTAGTGGAATGAATTCCTGACAGATGACGAGGTGTCAGGAGACTAGGGATAGGACTTTGGTCAGACCATGGCCTTGGCAAGGCAAGGTACTAATTCCCAGTGTTGTCAAAACCACGAATCCGCTTAGCCCTCAGCTCAGGTTTTCCACAGATCCTTCAAGTAGTATTCTACGAAATCGTCTTACGGATTTTCACTTGAGAATTAGATTTGTTCTAGGAACCAAATACTTGAGACTTAATGGTGTGCTGAAGACACATTCTCCTTTGTCTATGAATAATTATTTGCTGGGTGTTAGAACTCAGATATTTAGAAGTGGGCTCTTAATTTGAGTCTTATCTTGAGGCAATCCCATTGTATCGCAGTTGATTGCACTGTTTAATAGAAAATCTCGACTCTCATTGCTTAATTGAATTTTCACAAATCCAGTTGTCTTATTTGCATATTGATGAGAGTCGTGAGAAGAGAATTGGAAATAGTTGCAAGGAATTTTACAACCTGTAGAACAAGATACTAAATTCCTCAAGAGTTTTGCTCGGCTTCAACTTTTCTCGAGTGCCCCAGTTATTCGAACAAATCAGTAGACTGATCACGCTTCACAGACCCTTGTTAACCCAATTGCAAGAAAAGTTACTCCATACAACGCTGAAACCAACTCGGTGATGAAATCAATTTTATCAACAACTTGGAGGAGCCTTTTGTATTGTTCTGATTTTGAGGAGCTTCTTATATCATTACGACGTGTGGCTAATATGGGCGGTGTTAGGTGAAGCCAAACCAATAATCCAACCCGAACATTATATGAACCCCTCCAGTCACTTTACTTTGGCCAAAAACTCAATTATAAAACTTCAAAGAACTGGAAATCCAGGCCTAGGGCACACGAGTCTTGCATTTGTATTAGAAAGAGGAAGTTATATTTTCCATAACTCACTTCACTCTTTTTCTCTACTGGGTTAGAAGATAGTTTACTCTTGAAACTTTTTCCAACTTTCTCCACTTTTTTGTAAATCTAACTATAACTTTATCTATTCTTTTCGTGGGATCCTCTCTCCCCGTGCTTCAGAATCTCATGTTTTGTACATGAAAAGAATAAGACCTGCTCAACCCAATTCAGCCTTTTCCGACAGACAGGATCATTTCCCAGGAGAAAATTCTAGATTGATTTTCTCCCTGATTTATAAACTTCAAGCCGTAAAGGCAAAATGTAGATTGTTATGTAAGCCAGCAAATTGGCGGCTGGGACATGGCTAGTAATTTAAATTAGAAAAGTCAAGTAAGAAAAAACTATAATGTGCATACGCTTTGCCTGTGCCTTCTTAAGTGATTAGCTTGCCTGCCTCCTTCCTTCTTTATCTAATTAGCCTGGACTTAAGCTTCTCTGCGTTGTTCTACATACAATGAAGATTGAGAGCAGAATTGTGTTCGCTGTAGAAATTTCTCAACCATTATATTTTCCACCTTGGCTTAGGACAGAACTGCACATGAAGCATCATTAATTTTGTAGATAATTAAAACTACGGGTATTTCCTTATAGGAACTTAACCTTTGATGGTTCCTAGACTTCTAGATGTAAAATAATTTTTTACAAGTAGACGGCTTTCCTATGGACGTGCTTATAGTTTTAGGATCCCCAGTAGAAAGTGAATTGGATAATTCACACCCACTTTCATGCTAGGTCCAAGCCCAAAAGCGCCTTTCCTAATTGTAATTGCTCATACGTTTTATCTAAACCACGGCACGGGCGTGAAGTGGAAGGAATAGCAACATCAGCATTCGCTCAACAGCCAGAAGCACATCTTGGGAAGAAAGCAAGTGTATAGACAGAAACTTGACTTTCCTTTGTGCATCGTGGGAATTTAGTTCGTCGGTTGGGACGGGCAAGGGTGGTGAAAGAGAATGTGAAAGAGATAGAGCGTCCGCAATAATAATACCTACTACCACCCTTCATTGCCTCCTCTGAATAGAGATTGTTAAGTTTAGAACCGTCTAGAGTCTGTCCTTTCCTTCAAAATATCCCATAGGACATATGGGGTGGACCAATAACAAAATGGTCCATAGAATTGAAGTATATAATTCTGACCATGGCACCCTGTATAACTATTTTGAAGGCACAGAACTTAATCCGTCCACACCCATTCACATTGTATTAGATTGTTTTCTATTCACTATAAGGCTAGGACAATTTCGCTCCAAGTTGTTGTTTCTGTCAAAGGAAGACTTTGCCTTTGTCTTGTTTTCCCCTTTGGCAACTTTCCTTGGAAGATAGTGTGACAAGACAATATTATATTATTATGTAAACTTCCTCATGTCAATACTATTAGCAATGGAAGCGTACGAGCTTTATCTTTATCCTCATTTATTTTGTGTTTTCCGCAGGAGCAACTGCGATTCTGGGACGAGTCACGTTCTTCGACAACACTACGAGAGACCCTACTTTCTCCCTGCAACAGCAGAATCCACTCATGCCGATTGGATATTCATGGGAACACCTGGCTATGGGGCTCATATGCACGTACGTGAGATTTTCTTAGTTTGCCTTGCCTGCCTTAGCTTCAAACAAAACGCAACACGTACGTATGCATACGAGCATACGAACGTACGTGCTTGATTGGATCAGGGATTTAATGCGCAGAGAATTAATCAGACTAATGGGGTGAAATTCAATAAAAACACGAGACAAGGGAAAGTCTAGACACTACAAGTGTTAGTAACAAATTTATAATTGGAACCAAATAACCATGTTAGGAAAAAGCTGAATCCAACTTCGTTCTACTTTTTCATGGCTTCCTGAAATTTTATTCTCATTAAATCTCAAAAATCTTATTAAATTAATTAGTAGACAGATATATTTTCTACATACCGAAAAAGTAAAATATTATGCGTTCAAAATACTGCGCAAATTGCAAAATTTAGAATAGGTTGAATAATATCCCACTCAAGGAAACGGACTTGATTTAATTATTTGGCAATGATTTACGGCCGCCAGGAAATTCCACTACTTTGTCTGACATCAACTCACCCGTCTACATGGGAAATTTCAATTCTCAAAATTTATTAGATTTCCGGACATGGAGAGAGGGAATGAGATAGCGAGTTTTGACAGAAACACAAAGCCATGACTATCAATCATTTGGATTTTGCATAATAGTAGTAGGAAGCCGAGTCAATGGGAATGCTTCCATGGCCTATATTTGATATGATGATATTACTGGAAAAGTCGACAGGAGATCTTCATGTTGTAGTACTAGTATTATTTGTTTGTTTGTAAGCAGACGCCTTAATCCTCACGTAGAACTTCAGGAAACGTGTCACATTTTGCAATAGGCAGAAAGCTTTTACCAAAAATGAAATGAAATCGAAGAAACACATTTCTTTGTGATGTTGAGTAGTTGTAAGTGCTTTCTTTGTGGTGAGATGTGTCACATTTTGAAGGAGAAAATAGATTTATAGAACTATCCGCTTAAAAAAAGTCGATATGAGTCTAGGCTTTGGTAAATTGACAAATTTTGAGATGAAAAAACTCTACCTGGATAAAAAATTGGTCACTTCTCTTACTCGTAGAGCCTACTACGTACGTTTATGACTAATCCATTTTTTCATCCTTCCTTGCCTGCTTACAGATCGATCATGTTATAAATCCTTCATGGCAAGCCCAAATCACCGGAAAAAAGAGATGGTTTTTACAACCGCCACCGGAATGCTTTCATCAATGTTACTCTTTCCATGTGGATGTTGGACCTGGAGAAATAAGTAAGTAAGGATTACTCAGACATGAGAATCGTTCAAACATAGTTTGTCTAGCAGCCTAAAGCCAACCAAGCCCAGTGTAGTCGTAGTCAGACTTCTTTTCCTCGTTTTCTCAGCATTCAAGGAAAGGAAATGTAATTTCGTTTTCTCCATCAAGTTTTTAGTACTTGAATGGTCAGTAAAGAAAAGTACATAGAGGAAAGCAATCAACAAAGCAATTCCAAAATCTTAAAGCAATTGTTGGTTTCTTCTGTGTTCTGTTCTGGTCGATTGAGATTTCTTCTGTTTGTAGCCAGGGATATAAATTCTGATCTTCAAAGAAAAAGTCAAAGTCCCAATTGACAATTGAAAGAAAGTCTCAGATTCTTTTAATCTTGTTTTCACTAAATCAATGAACTATTTTCTTTTTTTTTAGTTGTTCTGGACACAAATAAATGGTATCACCAGACAAAAATCTTGTCGGAGGATATGAGCATCACAATTGGGTCTGAATATGATTAGGATTAAGAAGCCATTCATTTCATCCTCCTTTCTACCCTCCCTTTGTGGTCAGCACTTTTTTTTCAAAAGATGAAGTTCTGAGCTTTGAGGCAAGAATTGGGCACTGAATTCCTGTGGGACTCGTAGCAGTGGCACTCGAGAAAGTAAAGAAAAGGAATTTGGATGCAATTTGGGAAGAACTTTCTTCCTTCCATTGGTAAAAAAGGATTTTACTATACTACTTGTTCAATTGGGAAATTCCTCCACGGTTTAGGAATTCAGCGTCTGAGACCAGACCTCAATCTGGTTAATGGGTTTGAAGAGGTGAATCCTTTGTAAAGAAGCACGGCTTACGGCTTAGCACTTACCTGATTAGATCTACATTCTGTGTATCTGTAAAGCAGTGATATCTTGGCTTTCATGAAAAAAACTTGTTGAGTTTAAATAAATGTATGTATTTTCGGAATTTTCAAATATTAATTCTTTGAATTAAAATTAAATTCAGTAAACTCGACAAATTGAGAACAGAGATTTAGAATATCAAAATTACAAAACTATTTTAAAGTATTTCATAAAATGGAAATTGTGCTATTAGTAAAAGATTTATCCAATCATTTAGAATTAAAATAATTCAACCATTAATATTCGTAAGAAGGACAAAAAATGAAGATATGTCATAAGTTCTGGAGTAGTTTATGTTATTCCAGTAATTCTGTGTTAGATGTAACAATAACATTAAAAAAGTACGTTATGTCATGATTTGAATGCGTTTATTTCTTATTAATTTAACAACCTTGGAATTTTCACAATGAAAGCTGCTCCACCCCAGCTGATTTTATCTAGAGTTCACGCAAAGGCCAAGGCCAAGGGCTAATCTGACACGGGTAGGAAAATAAATCCATCTTGAACAAAGCCCAAGGTTTCACGTAAGAGATTATCACGAAGAAATGGGTTTTCCCGACTCAAGAAAAGGCTGATGTCGTGATAACGATAACTGTTTGCTTAAACGATCACATTATGGTCAGCTGGAGTGGAGAACAAAATCCAACAGATAAAACTTGTCAGAGACAGATGGACAACAGGACAATATTTTCTCCTCATGCTGGAGAGAAATTGCTCGTTTTCCCCAGTGTAGGAAAAAGAAAGGAAATAACTTTGATCCCAACGAGGTCAAAGACTTGGAATGGAAGTGTATCCAATCCAGAATGCAATTCCAAAGTGTTTTTGGATAACACAATTCAGTTGAACCATACTGGGAGACTCGTTAAAACTATTTCCTAGCAGTCGGGTCAATTTCACTAGTTAGTAGTCCAATCCAGTTCCAAATTTTTGAAAAGTCAATACGCATTGGCCAAACGAGGGAATCTTTTCATTTCCTACTAAAAATAAGATTTTTTAGAAACGGGACCTAAAATGCACTGGATACGCGGTTGGCACTGCATCAACTAAAGTGAACCAAGTTAATGTCTCTCTGTCATGTCCGTTCCTACAGCAAACAAGAAAGTCGGGCAGCTAACCAGTGAAATCATGGCAGGAACAAAAAAAAGTTTATCATCCCATGCTCCTCGTTCTGCTCAACCAAGAAGAGTCAACGCTGAACGCTCAACGGCATATAAAAAAGTTGGACGGCGCCCGTCTTTCAGCACTACATGACTTGAAGTACTTAAGATTAGATGAAGAAAGAACATTTCTTTAAGTGAAAACCTCGCATGGCATGGCATGGCATGGCATGACTCGCCTGTTCAATATTTACTGTAGGTAGTCACCAAGCCACTCATTCTTCCCTCTTGAAGAAAACTAGTCCTCCTCGTCTTGTCACAGTCATAGTCAGGCCCAAGCAGGGTCAGATCAAGTTTAAGTTTACTTTGCCATAATACTTTCGTCCTTCTCATGTCCAGCAGGATGGTACGGCATAATATTAAGAGGCATGCCGAGTGGATACTAACATAGCAATCTTAAGGTTGGATCGATTGGACAAGGGTTCTCGACGTGATAGGACTGAAATTATGTATTTTCTCTTTGAAGATAAAAGAAAAAACTTTTGGAGACAAGACAAGATTCCAATGGAAGGGGCAGCAGACGCTTTAATTGGGATTCAATTCAAGTCTGCGTCCAACCTTAGGTTTTGCAATTAAAAACCAATTTAGGCAGGCACTAGAGTTTATATTTGCACTGTCAACATAAAATGAGCTAGTACTATTCTAGTGTGTCGTCCTTCCGGATTCAATTCACTTTTTATAGAAACAATTTCAAAGGCAGGAAAATACGTTTCCGTCTTCCAAAGCCATTGCCATTTCCTTCATCGGGTCTTTCTATCCTTTCACCGGACGAGCCAGAATTCTACTCTGCTCTGCTGGTACAGCAAAAGTGAAAACAGAATGTTGTAGACTGCAAAGATAATTCAACTCCAGTCGTTCGCCCTCATCATCCCCAAAGTGCATCAGCCACCGGAAAAAACTATTTATTTCAGCCCTGCAAAAGAAAAGTGTTTTTTCGTTCCACTTAGTTTCCCACGGAGTAGGAGTCTCAGCTCGGTAGATCTGCTGGAGACAGATAAACGAAACAGATTTATGGAATCCAGTCTAGTAATCTAACGTAGTTTGTCCTAGTATATAGTCAAACACAAAAACAGAAACTGCGTATAAAATGTAATAAAATTTCCAAGAAATCTGTGAAAAATTGGCGTGTAGGATAGGCTGCAGACTCAGCCTGTGGCACTTTTTCTCAATTACAATGGAAAAGAGAAGAATGGAGGTTATGACTAGAAAAATAATAATTAGACCTAATGATATAACCCAAGGCCCAAGTCGTCCTTTGTCTTGAGCTGGTGAACTTTCATTCTTTTCCTCTCCGCAGGAGTAGCTGTAGCAGCAACTTTGTAATAAACTCATGCTTTCTCCGGTTAGACCATTAACAAGGAATTACGACACAATTCTGAGCCAGGAAAAAGAAGAAAAAAGAAGTACATTAGATACATTTCTCTCATTCCATTTCATGACTTTTTTTTCTCAGCTTTAGAATGGGAGCATGAATTCCCTGCATTCGCATTTTTCTTTTCTTCTTGACTTTCTCCAACTTGATAGCTGAGAGAAGAAGCTTCCGGCTATGCAATGCAATGCTCCACCTTATCCAACCCAGTTTATCCTAAGCAATGTCCCATACGTACTCCTTGAATCCTAATGTGAATGTGAAACTCAAGATGAGTCTATAAAAGTAAAAGTGCCTTTAGTGATTTCCTTGTAGCTACACGAGCTGCATACTCATACTTGTGAATAGAATAGAAAAAATGCTGGCTTGGCTCTATTATGAATGCATAAGTTCCATTTCCTTTAGCAAATCCGGTTTGCGTTAGGCCAAAGAAAAGCTGATTGTGTCTTACATGGTGAAACCCGTGAAATCGAAGATTTATCAGAATTCTTTTCAATTCATTTGCCTTGAAATTTAACTCAAATGTATTACATTACATGCAGTTTTTTTTTGCTGTTTTTAGCAATTAATATACAAGGCAAACTGCAAGGGTATTGTGAGACAAATATGATACAGTGTGTACTTAAGTTATTTCTACCCGACTTTTAGCAAAATTGGGTAACTTCTATGGGATGACATTGAGCACTATAGAATACGTCACAGTACGGAATTGGCATTTGCATGTATACTCATTCACTCCATTGGAGAATTCAGAATTGGCAAAACTAACCTGAGCTACGCTTGAGAGGGAATTGGCTGTCTATGTACTGCTGCATTTTTCATTTGCCTTCCACAGGCAAAACATCCCGTATGGTTCACACTCACATAATAATAGTCGTCTCCTCAACTATCTTTTAAATACACCGGCGATGGAGCCAAATCAATTTCTAGAAAACTTAAACCCTAACGTTCTTCTTATTTGTGCCACTGTCATTTTACTATTCATCGTAAGTAATTATTTTGTTGAGTTTGTATCATGGAATGCATGTAATATGATTAAATATTTTTTTTACAGATTTATCAAGTCCTTTCCACCGTGATTATAGCAGTTTGTGTAGTGGGTACTATTTGGTTTGTATTGGAGAAATGGGGCGAAATTTTTAAAGCCAAGACGGAAGCCGAACGTTCTGTTCTTAGTGATCAAAATGCCCTATTGATTGCCCAGGAGCATACTAAAAAGGAGATTGCCCTTGTAAGTTGTAATTTTTGCATTTAAAATATTGCATTCTCGGGTTGTGTATAATCATTATGCACTTTTAGAAGGAAATTCAGAGTCAAGACAGAGCTCGCCGGCTAGAAAGCTTGGTTCAAATTCAACAAAATGCACATGCAATCGAAAGTAATAACAAATTGCAAGCATATCGCGAAGCTCAAGCCCTTGAGGAGCGCCGTTATCGTCACAGATCTCATTGCCATTCACACCATCGGGTTTGTCCTGTTCCATGGAAGACGGTCCCCTAGTCCAAACAGAAGCTCAAGAGGAATAACATATTCATATTCTCATTTTCTACCCAATTCTGATTCGGACTGATTAAAATCACTGTGTTACAATATGGAAATATTAGTGTATTAACTAGTTATTGAAGTTAAAAGTAAATTTGCCTACTCTTAGAAGACGTATTTGAAATACACGAATAAAAATTCTACGTTTACGTCACAGTCGTACGATTTCTGCACAAAACGTTTTGAATGAATTTATTCCGTATTATCTTCCTTAGCTTTGCACAAACCAAGTACCTAAAGCTGCAAAACTTAAATACAGACCCATAATAAAAAAGCTGTCGTCGTTACCGATGCGATGCAATGCAGTAGGGTGGGTTTAGTCAAATCAAATCCATATCACTCACACTCACACTATAAGACTAAGGAAGTATACGCTTGACTTAAAGCAAAGCAGAAGATTCAACTCTTTGTACGGGGTGATGATGATGACATAGGGTGATATAATTACTTCGGGTACTGAGTCTGGGTTCATTGCATTCATTCCAAACCAGATGTGCAAGGAAAAGTGCACACCAAACCACACGACACTCTTGCCCTCATTTGAAGAAACGTTGCAGGATCGTTTATTGAGCTAATAATAACTTTGGTCCAACGGAACCACGCCACTTGCACTTTCTTGAATCCTGAGCCTGCACATTTTGCGCAAAATTCTTTTTCCTTTCCTAGTGCTAAAAAATAGGTACAGAGATTGCGACTGGGAATTTCCAGTGAGTATTGCGTCAGTAAAAATGGTAAGCAACTATATTTTTAAAATTTTGCATTTAATCCACAGCAAATTCGAAAATATTTAAAAGTTAGTGAAAAAATTATATTGTACAGGATGACCTTTCTATCATCATCTTTCTCTCGGGCATGTTTGTTCTCGTCATCACAGCCATGATCATATGGGCCAATCGAGACACAACAATACTCAACAATAAAACCA